>JAATLQ010036377.1:0-55774 GCA_013421005.1 Heliconius erato x Heliconius himera | reverse complement strand
ACTATTCAAATGAAATAAACAAATACATTTCTGTGTTTGTTTGTTCATTTAAAGTGAAAACAAGTTAGACGCCGAAACCGAGACCTCTCCAGGCTCCTAAAATAACTAAAGGTACTCCACACCAACAAAGAAGCGTTCCGCTCAAAGCAATATAAAACTTAAATCGTTTTCCCTTATTAAAACTCCGAGAGAAAACATCCCCCGTTGATTTGCCTGAACGATGTTTATACTTTGTTCGTTCCACCGAAATGAATTGTTGGGGAAACGGAAAGGCCATTATTTCTAATTTTTTCGTCAAAATCCTGTAATGGCGGCGCGAAATTAAAAGAGAACAACGCGGATTTGGGCTAATTGGTTAATTATTAATAGGGACGTCCATCCGGTGGCGAATTTTACACGCGGTCGGTTGGAAGGACGCCAGCGCGTAATAAAATGTGGGATTAAATATATAAACGTCACTAGGATTTTATGTAAGGTAAGTATTTACGTTTCGCCATTAGTTAGGTAATAAAAAGTTATTTTTGACTTGCTTGTGGGTAATATAAGTGTTTTCTATGTTTAGAATAAAGATCTAATCAGCTTCACACTGTATCCCGTACACAGCAGGGTAGGCAGAGAGAACCTAGTGTTAAGACACTCTGTTCCCCACTTTCTGCCGAATTCTGGAGGCATTGCGTGTTGAGTGGCAGAACTCAGCGCCGCGCTTTGCCTCGACACCAGAGCGAAGAAATGGAAATATAAATTTAAGTAAATATTTCATCTCCTTAAGTGGGGATCGAACCCACAACCAGTCGGTTTTACAGTCACACTTTGTGCCACTGCGCCACGACTATGTTTAGAAGCTTCGAAAAATAGCTTTTAGGTGTTTTTTTAAACTGTTGTTCATCCAAATACTAATTATTATTATTATGTATCTTTTTCTATTAAATTATAAAATATTAACATTTATTTTGTGCTTATTAGAATACTCTATTTTTTTTACTATTTTTATACTATTTTGGGATTTTGGGGTTGGATATGGTCCGTTTTGTATCACTCTTATTTGATTATTTTCAAATATAGCATTCAAATACTTACATCAGAATTTGTGAAGTTCGTTCGGGACGGCGATGTCGGTGAAATGACTCTAGACGTGTTAGAGTCACGTTCAGCATTGTTGGCGTTTGCATCTGTGCTGCTTGTTGTTTCTTAACAGAATTAAAGTATTGAATGTAAGTATAAGCATTTTTTAATTTTTTTTCATTTAAACTAAAAATTAATAAGAAAAGTAAAAGTGGTTAATTTCTTTATTATTAGATAGGTACTTTCCTTTATTTTCTTATTAGTTATCTTACTGTAGTATGAAAAAGTATGTATCTAAAATTATTGATTAAGAAAAACTGAAATGAATATATATATATATATATATATATATATATATATATATATATATATATATATATATATATATATATATATATATATATATATATATATATATATATATATATATATATATATATATATATATATATATATATATATATAAAATAAAAATACTATTTATATAAATACAGGTAATTTAAAACAGTAACGATGATAATAATAAGGTACGTTTTAGAAATCATATAAAGAAATTTGAGGCCAGTCGTGGCGCAGGGACGTAAAGTGTGTCTGTAAAATAGACTGGTTGTGGGTTCGATCCTCACTCGAGGAAATGAAATATTTATTTAGACTATATTTTATTTTCTTCGCTCTGGTGTCGAGGCAAAGCGCGTCGTTGAGTTCCGCCACCCAACACGCAATGCCTCACGAAGTAGGCGGAAAGTGGGGAACGGAGTGTCTTAACACTAGGTTCCCTCTGCCTACCCTGCTTTGTGCGGGATACAGCGTAATGCTGATTTTATTTTTTTTAACTTAATTTTATACCAAAAAAAATGAACTTAGCGGAAGCAAAAAGTATTTTTCTTTCCTAAATATGGAATAACCCTTTAATATTTAAAAAAATCTATATTAATTAATTTTGAATATTAAATTTTTTAAATTAGTACTCACTTGGTTCTGCAGGAGGTTGATGGTGGTTTTCTGTGTGCCTACGTAAGGATCTCGCGTCGCAGTACGACTTGCCGCATCCATCCGCCTTGCACTCGTAAGGCTTCTTGTTTCGGTGCGTCAGCATATGACCGTTCCTGCAGGAGAATTAAATTGCTTGTAATAATAGATAATGAAGGACATTCCCTGGTATTACAGTGGAACAGCATTTTATCGTGGACAAGACGGTTATGTTATGGGTTCGATTCCCATTTGGGAGAATTAATTTTTTTTTTTTCTTGGTTCTGGTAAAACGATAAAGCGCGGCGTTGATCTCCGCAACTCAACAAGCATTGTCTTAGAAATTAGGCAGAAGGTGGGGATTGTATCTTAACAGTAGGCTATTCCTGTCTACCCAGCTGTATAAAAAATACTAAATAAATAATATTAAATAACAAAGCGGTTAAATTATGGTACATTTATCTTATTTACAGTTAGAAAATTTTAGAGAAATTGGCAATTTTTGTAAATATTTTAGTCTTTTTATTTTGAACGAAAATTATACCAATTATGTATGATTTAATAAAAGTGATATATTTCTTTAAATAATTATAAAAAAATATATATATAAACACGTTCATGGTTTGCCAATAAAGTTCCAGAAGATTTATATTGTTTTCCTCTTAGAGATAAGAGAGTGATCTTGTAAAAAGGTGAAATACATATAAAACCATCTTAGAGCATTCTCTCCGTTCTTTGTATAAACTCTCCGTCCCAATATATTCACTAGACAAATATATCCAAATCAAAAAATTATGACATAATAAAACAGTGTAAACAACAGATTTTTAATCACCATCCATCCAGCATCCACCATATCGTCAATATAACCGGGTTACAATTCCCAAATAGGTCACCAGATAACGCGGCCACTTTGCGTCGAGTCGATACGCGCATTTTGAGCTTTCATTAATATTCATGCGGCGTTCGTTGCCGCCGTGAAAGGGACGAGCGGCGGCGAACAATGACTTGGCGCGGGTATGGACAGCCCTTTGTGTTTAACACCGGTACACTTGATGCGCGATACGGCCCTTATAATATGTATATTACTAGGGTATAAATTAATTTTTGTTATTCTATTGTGTTAGGGATTTCATTATTAGTGTGTACAGTATTTTTTTATTAGGTTCAGGGCAGGGTAGGGAACCTAGTGTTAACACACTCTGTTTTCATAAAGACACTTCTGTTGGATTCTGGCATTGCGTGTTGCGTGGTGGAGCTCAACGCTGCGTTTTGCTTTAGCGCCAGAGCGTTGAAATAAAAATATTAAATATTTAATCGAACCTACAACCTGTCGCGTTTAGTTACACTTTCGTGCCCCTGCGCCACGACTGGCGCCAGTGTATACCGTGAGAAGCATTAATAAAAATATTTCTATACTGTTGGAAAACTCCATGTACACAGTTCAGCAGTTCTCACTGGCCTTGCCCGCATTAGACAAGTTTCTTCTGTAGAACTTTTTCTTGTACAGGCAGAACTTTGCGGCAATCGTATTATAGGTGAAACGGGACCCGCTCAACAGAGAAATACAAGAAATAAGAAATAAAGAACTTAAGGGGATTTGTAAGAAACAAAAGCGAAAATAATACGATATGTCCATATAGTATTAATAGGGTCGTTTGAAATAATAAATCTATCGCTGCCTACAGCTTATGGGGTCAGTAGTGGTGCAAGAGCGAAGGCATGTGATTGTGAATGCGACAAGTTATAAGTTTGATCCCCATTTGAGGTAATAAAATATTATTTAATTTAATTTCTTCGCTCTGGTGTCGGGGCAAAGCGTGGCGCTGGGTTACGCGCAACACGCAATGCCTTAAGAATTTGACGAAAAGTGGAGAGCAGTGTGATTTAACATTAGGTTCCTTTCGCTTACTATATGCGGAATACATCGTGAAGCTGAAAAAAAAGTTAATTGTGTGACAAGGTAGGCGATACTCACAGATGGTCCTGTCTCTTGAAGGCCTTAGCGCAAGTGATGCAGACGTATTTGCGCTCGTCGCTGTGCGTCAGCTTGTGCTTGGCCAGCGCTGAGGCGTTTCCAAACACCTTGTTGCATACCTGGGATCAAGGGAATTCAATTTAAAAAAAAATAAGCCTTCTGATATTTTTTATTTATATATAAATTATTATATGTCAATTATATTTGTACCATTTTCAAGCGACTGAACGGATTTAAATGAGGTTTTCAACAATATATGTAACTTTCACATTAGAATAACACATTGTCTAGCGTTTTGTATAAAGATTGCATGTAATTTGGTTATAAAATAATGGATAGATTACAGCGGGCGATGCCATGAATAGGAATCATATAACTATAAATATATGTATGTATTTCTTAAACTAATAATACAAGATTTAATCACCTATAAATATATAACAACTTAAAATATACTATAACAACAAATATAATAACTTTACAATTGACAATGTTTTGTCGAATATTGTTCACAAGCATCAATTTTTGATTGGATTTGTGCCAAATCTTATCTAGTAATCATTAAGAAATGCAATATTACATTTCAGTTTCAAGAATTAAGCCAAAGTGCTACTTAGGACCAAACAAGCTGAAGGACGCTTTACACATCAGGTTTCCATTAAGTCCAGTATTCAGTAAACGATAACTAAGAAAAACGGTAAACTTCTGAAAATTGTGCTTTAAATAAATTTCAGTAAAAAATTGAATAGATAGAATATTTAGTAAAAAAATAATAATAAATAAATAAAGCTGATTTTATTTATTTATTATCACGCTGTATCCCGCACACGGTAGGGTAGGCAGAGGGAATTTAGTGTTAAGACACTGTTCCCCACTTTCCACCGAATTCATTGCGTGTTGAGTAGCGGAACTCAACGCCACGCTATGCCTCGACACCAGAGTGAAGAAATAGAAATATAAATTTAAGTAAATATTTCATCTCTTCGAATGGGGATTGAACCCACAACCAGTCGATTTTAGAGTCACACTTTGTGGCCCTGCGCCACGAGTGTCCTAGAATATTTAATATATTTTTAAATAAATTATTCACAACAATAATTAAAATATAAATATAACAATTTTTATAAATTTATTTGAATAGTGATAACTCGTTAAAAATTTCAAATAGTGTTTAAAATACTTATTGAAATCTATATGAGTTTCGTTGTAATATAGGTCGGTCGTTTTTATCATTTTTCATGCATAAACTTTAAACATTTTTTTGATATTTTAATAAAGAAATTTTTTATATAATCTATATGATCGGAATTTAATTTAAAAAAATGTCAATGAAACAACAAAATAAAAAAAACGTATAAATTGAGCAATTTGCCTCGCAAACTATTAAAAAATTCTTGTAAAAAACAGATAATGACTAAAAAAAAAAATGCTCAACCATGTATTATTTTTTATTAAATTTCGCACGAACGCACGTTAAGAGCGTGATATACGATATAGACAACCCGCACACAGCAGGGTAGGCGGAGGGAAACTAGTGTCAAGACACTCCGTTTCCCACTTTCTGCCGAATTCTGGAGGCATTGCTTGTTGAGTGGCAGAACTCAACGCCGCGCTTAGCCTCGACGCCAGAGCGAAGAAATGTAAATATAAATTTAATTAAATATTTCATCTCCTCTAGTGGGAATCGAACCCGCAACCAGTCGGTTTTAAAGTTACACTTCGTGGCGCTGCGCCACGACTGGCCTCGTAGACAAAGTAAACAATATAAACAATAAAAATGTCGCTGTGACACCAATACACAATATCTTGACCCGCCGCCATTGTCTTCAATATTATTATCGAATATTTGAATATTTTACTGCAACCCAAGAGTTTTGGTAACGCCGAGTTGCCCGTAGGAAAAAAAACATTTCTTGGTATCACTCTTTTCTTGTTATATCCTTTTAGTGCGGTTATTGACGTGTTTACTGGAAACCCTTTCAGTTTATTGACAATTTTTTATATAATTTTATGATATCTATAGCCAGGCCAGTCTCGGTCAGGGGTGTAAAGTGTGACTGTATATACGACAGGTTCTGGGTTCTATACCCACTATGGTGTGGCAAATGATGCAAAGGCTATGAGGCAAAGCGTGGCGTTGAGTTCCGCCACTCAATACGCAACGCCTCCAGAATAAGGCAGAAAATGGGGATCGGAGTGTCCTAGCACCAGGTTCCCTTTGTATCCCACAGCGTGAATAGCTTTTATTGTACATTACATATGAAAAACGACATTTTAACTAATACTCTTAGTTATTACAGTCTATAAAAATGATATCATATAACAGAATTTTCTATTTTCATCCATAATATTTTATACGTAAAGATAAAAATAAAAATCTTAGTCGATATATCTCATATTACGGACAAAACAAGTCCCTCCGCCACAATAGAGATATCCTATGGGACGTGCGTTAGGCCTAAAAATCGCTCGCCCCTCCAATGAATACCCATCGAATATAATAGATATATAAAAATATGTAATGACTTCCCGTCGCAGGGTCCGTTAAGTTATCTTATGGACAGATCGCTTATTTTGTAACCTTTTATTGGGAAGTAAAGTGAAATGACGATTTATGCTTCGTATTTATATGTATGATTGATGTGGAAATGCTTATAGAGATAGAGATCGAATGAGTAATGTTTATTTTCTGATAATATAATTTGTATAATAAATAATAAAGGTATTTTTTATATGATAAGGCGCAAACTATACGCAATAGATTGCCCACAGTGGGTTCGATTTCCACTTGAGAAAATGAAATATTTAATATTGCCATTTTCGAGGCAAAGCGCAGCGTTGAGTTTTGTCAGTCAACACGCAATGTTGGATACGTTTCGGAGTTTTTGGTGGAAAATGGAGAACGCAGTGCCGTAACACTGGGTTCTCCTTACCATGCCGTGTGCGGGATACAGCGTGACGCTGACAAAAAATAAAAAATATTAAAGTGTTTTTTTTATTTTGACGAACGTTTTAATTTTACTGACAGACAAAGGGAGCTTAGTATAACTCTATTTTATTCGTTTATTTAAATGCATATAAATAATAAATTAATATATTTAATCGACCCACATCTATTGTATGAGCATAAAATATATTGTCCCAAGTATGTGTCTATGGATATAAATAAAACATACGTGCGAAGAGTAACTAATCATAAATTTACACAGCGAAACTAGATTACAATGCATTTTGTTTTTCAAAACATAAATTTCATTCGTCATAGCTTTAAAATTTCACAGAGAACAATAGAAAATTTCATTTATCATATATTAAAACAGTACATCATCGAAAAATGCATTACAAAATTAAAGTATTTTTTAATAAAAAAAGTATTCAGCACTATAGTCCGCTATGCAGTATATTTAAATTACATCTGGATTCTGTCAGTTCCCAGTACAGTACTTGTGTGTCATTTGGGCAGTGTGGAACTTGCAGACTGTGTATAATGTATCATTACATATTTATATTATTATTTTTTTAATCACGCTGTATCCCGCACACAGCAGGATAGGCAGAGGGAACCTAGTGTTAAGACACTCCGTTCCCCACTTTCTGCCGAATTCTGGAGGCATTGCGCGTTGAGTGGCAGAACTCAACGCCGCGCTTTGCTTCGACACCAGAGCGAAGAAATGGAAATATAAATTTAAGTAAATATTTCATCTCCTCGAGTGGAATCGAACCTACGACCAGTCGATTTACAGTCACACTTTGTGCCCTTTAAATTTATTAATATCTAATATAGTAATTATTTTGAAATAATTTAAACGAAACAAAAACATTAAATATTAAGGAAAGTTGACAAAATGCAATAGTGAAAACTATATTTAAAATGGTTAAGCCAATTCTGAGATAAGCGAAACATACATACAAAAAAATTATAAATATTTTTTTTGGATTCTGCTTCAAATCTGGGTTTGACTCTGGGTCAAATTTTAACTTAATGTTCTTCTCGACTGCAAAATAGACCACCTATGTTTTGCGTAATTGGAAAATAGAAGCTATTGAAAGAGAGTTAGAGTTTTCTACCCTCGATTCAACTCAACTACTGCCATAGTGGGGGGAAACGATCTCACAAATGATACCAGGGAAGGGAAATAATTTTTAAATAAATACATATTCTAAATTGTATTGAAATCCACATAGCGTGCAGCTAGTTTTATGCGACGCTCGTTAAGTAGAGTGGCGATAATTAAATAAACTTAACAGTATATTACATACAGCATTATATTGTATTACATTGATATAATATTTTGAATGTTTTAATATGTTTTTATTAATAGTAATTAATATATCTAAAATACGAGATATATAATATTTTGTAATAACATATAATGTTTATCGCAATCAACTAATATATTTCGTAGGATATAATAACAGTATTATACAAGCACGATCCTGTATCCATTTTTTTAAACAAATAGTAATAGACTTTTTTATAAATCTTTGAGGAAAATTTAGATATTGTAAATAAAAAACTTATCAGTTGAGGCCAGTCGTGGCGCAGATCAGATAAAATCGACTGGTTATGGGTTCGATCCCCTCTCGAGGAAGTGAAATATTTTTTATTTACATTTATATTTTCATTTCTACGCTATGGTGCCGAGGCAAAGAGCGGCGCTAAGTTCCGCCACACAACACGCAATCCTCTAGAAATCGGCGGAAAATGGGGAACGAAGTGTCTTAACACTAGGTTCCCTCTGCCTACCCTGCTGTGTGCGAGATACAGCGTGAAGCTGATATAGTAGATATTTTCTAATTTCATACTCTTCAATAGAATATTGTTTCTATCCGGTTTCCTGTTATTTTATTTCATAAAGCTCGACCTAATTCTCGGGCCGTGACCCACATCAAGAATGCATGTAAAACCGGGTCGTGCGTCTTCGAGCTACAATTTTTCACTTGACATTGTTTTATAAGAACGTTTTTCGTTTATTCGAAAATAAAAGAGAGATATCTTGGTTTTTGTAATGTTATTGGAATTTATTAGGAGAAAGAAATAGAGAAGAATACTTTTTTTTTATATACTACAATATTAACGTGTACAGAAATTAATTTGTGTTGTATTGTAATAGGGATTCAAGGTAGATAGGTATGTAGAGTTACATATGTTACATATGTAGTTGAGTCAACGAATTGGTCGGTTAGCAAAGGCTGTCTTTCTCTATATTTGTTCATTAAAATAATGAGGCCAGTCGTGGCGCAGAGGCACAAACGTGTGACTGTAAGCTCGACAGGTTGTGGGTTCGAGGAAATGAAATTTTTAATATTTTCATTTCTTCGTTCTGGTGTCGAGGCAAAGCCTGGCGTTGAGCTCCGCCACTGCACACTCAACGCTTCAGAATTTGACAGAAAATGGGAAACGAAGTATAGTATGTAAACGAAGTGGAGCTGAAAAAAAAGGAATAAGCATAAAATTTAGCACCCTTCCAAACAAAAACAATGACGTGTTACAAATATTCACAGTTATATTATTATTTCAGCCGAAACCAATACCGGGGGACCAGGTGGCGGGGGTCCCCCAGATACCCGTCACGACAAATAAAGTGACGGGATTTGAAGATCATAAGATACATTTGGTGTGACGCAATTTCCGTGAAAATGTGAGGCGTATTGGGATCAGCGCGACATCCAGTCTAAGCCTGGGGACCGTACGACGCTCACGCATCATATAACCAATATAATTTACAGTGTATTACTAAACTTGGTAAAATATTCATTGAAATCTGAGTCTTATGTCAGGCCAGTCGTGGCGCAATGGCACAAGTGTGATTTTACACGCGACAGGTTGTGGGTTCGATTTCCATTCGAAGTATTGAACTTAACTTAACTTAGCTTCAGGCTTTATCCCTTGCGGGGTAGTCAGAGAGAACGGAGCGCCAAACGCTACGGTGGCCCCGCTGGTGTGTCAAGTGGCGACGAATGCGGCGTTGGGGACCGCCACCCAACACGCCATGTCCTGAACGGCGGGAGGTGGAGGACGGAGCTACAAATACCTACTCGAAGTATTGAAATATTTAATATTTTCATTTCTTTGCTCTGGTGTGGAGGCAAAGTGCAAATTTGAGTTCCGCCATTCAAATGCTTCCAGAATTCAGTGGAAAGTGGAGAATGGAGTGTCTTAAAAAGAGATAGACATTAGATTCCCTCTGCCTACCGTGCTGTGTCCGGGATGCAGCGTGAAGCTATTCATTGAAAAGTAAATATATTTTTATTGTTTTTAGTGAATGCAAATAAATCTAGATTGACAAATAAATAAAACATAATGTATTTTCTATTTAAATAATGTACTGTACACCTTAATGTACATATTGTTTATATACTTAATTGTCGTGCAATCACTGAGACTAAATATATGATTAATAATTTTTTTACATAATTTTTTTTACATAATTTTTTTTACATAATTTTTTTTACATAATTTTAACATATTTCAATAATTCTCTCATAATTTTTATATAATTGAGGAAATTAACTCAGTTACCCTGTCAAGGTTGACGAAATTCAAATAATAAATTCCCAAAAGAACGAACCGTTTAGGGCTTCCTCTCTGAATTTCCGAGTACATGTTATTTATACGTACTCGAATCGACCCTGGTAGAAAGAACGATATATTTTGAGGTTTGTTAAAATCAATTATCTATATTCCCACTACAAAACCTCTTTTTTTATGAATAGATAGGCAGAGGGAACCTAGTGTTAAGACATTCCGTTCCCCACTTCCCTCTGAATTTTCAAGACATTGGAATCTGTAGTGTAGGAGGTGCGTCTGCATTTGATTATTTAATTTTATATTTCTTAAAATAACATACCTCCAAAGCAGAATAAAAAAGTAATAACAAAAAAAAACATAATTAATTTATATATATTGAAGTGTCACGTCTTTTACAAAGTATGACGCTCACTCGTAAATCAACACCCAGCGCCGACCGACGGACGTGTCACCAATGCAAATGAGCCGTGACGATTAGCGCTAAGCTATCGACACAGTGCGGACGGTTTTAGCGTGACGTGACGGGAAAATTCTTTGGAGGTACCGCTCTTTACTTTGTTAGTGATTTCAATTAAAAAAAATATGATATTCTTAAATTTATATATTGTTTCTTATATTTGGGTAGGGAGCTGGCAGAGATTTAAGAGACAGTGCGTGTGGTGTGACAGGGTTCGACTCACGCTTTGCTTTTAAAATAATTTAAATATAATAATTTCCCCCGATTGGGGATGGAACTCATAACTATTGTATATACGAGAGTACAACCAGACACTCCAAATGCGCCACGACGGCCTATATAAGCGAATTTCAGAATTTAATATTATCTTAATGTATGAAAAGGCCTACCTTAGGCTCTTTATGCTTTCAACTAACCTTACCCTAAAGCTTATAAAAAGGGCATGCATATCGCAAACGGAATATTTTAATCCACTTTTTTTCATCATAGAATATTTGATACAAACAAAACAACACCAAAGTACACAAATCAAATAACTTGCCCTTAACGTAATCTCTCAATGTTTTCTCTTTTCGTTGTTCCGATCGCGGCGGCTTTGCTTTTCGTGAATAGAATTGAAAATGGGACGAGTGCCTTTTGTTTAGGGATTCTGTTTCGACAGGAAATATTTCATTACGCACCTGTCACGCGTGTAAACTTCAAATCTGTCAAATTGATACTATGCTGAAATGTTTTTGGGTGAAAACTATGGGAAAATGAGCGTTTGTGTGATATTGTTTAAAGTAAATTTACAAATTAATTTATATAATTGGATTTCATATTGTATGTGATATCTTTTGTTTATTTTAAAATGATGATAAAATAGATTTATCTAGCCATCGTCCGCAAGTTTGTTTGTGTAAAATGGAAGATCTCGTCATTTTTATGTTAGAATTTTAAGATAGCTCCTCTTTGTCGCCTCTTTGGATATTTACATACATGCCAAATTGTTTTTTTTTTTATTCCAATAGACTCGTCTATGAGCTGTTTGTCAATCTCTCAGTAACGAGAATATATTATATAAATTGTATTAAATACTGTAACAATTTATTTAATAATTATATATACATTATTGATGTATAATTATTATATTTAAGTAAATTGTTTATGTCCTTCCGTTTACTTCACCTCTTATGAAAGACAAAGAAATCAAATTACTAAGTGTTTTATTGTCCTTCTAAGAAATGCTATGTAAAATCGAAATATAAATAAAAAATAAAAATCAAATAAATCAGCTTCACGCTGTATCCCGCACACTGCAGGGTAGGCAGAGGGAACCTAGTACTCGAGTGGGGATCGAACCCACAACCAGTCGGTTTTACAGTCACACTTCGCGCCGCTGCGCCACGACTGATATTTGTTTTTAAAATACACCGTACGTCAGAAAATAATAGTGGACATCCTTGTAATAAAACCAATATTTACATCAAAAACTTGGCAACAGTCATAGCTCTACCATTCTATTCGTGTGCTTACACAATTTTATTTAAAAAAAAGAAATTAAAAAACTCCTGTGTGCTTACACGGAAAAATGTTTCACAAAAGTGTTCACTTTTTTTTGTTTTTTTTTTGTGTACACGATTTTTTTTGTTCCAATAGTTTTAGTTACAAAACTATTGTTATATTTTTGCTTTTTCAATACTGTGTCGGTGAGTATTAAATAAATTTGATGTCATATAAACAAAAGCCTATTTTTAGACAAGATACCTTTGACATTGATAGATTTTTTTTTATATTATATATTTTTTTACAGCTTCACACTGTTGTCTTAAGATAGTAGGGTAGGCAGGAAACCTGGGAACTAAATGTTAAGACACTCCGTTCCCATTAAAACACTTTCGTTCCCCGCTTCCGCTGAATTGTACAGGTATTTAGTGTGGTGGAACTCACTTTGCCTCGACACCAAAGCGAAAAAATAAAAATATTGAATATTTCATTTCCTCGAGTGGGACTCGAACCCACAGCCCGTCGCGTTTACCCACGGTTATGCCCCTGCGCCACGTATGGCCTCATATTCGCTTGCTATTTTAATATAATGAATACAAAAAATATTACTACAAAAGTGTATGATATATCTTCCTAACAATATTTTAACAAAAGACATAGCTTAAAAAACAATCCCACCTTTCACATAATAAACATAAATTTAATTAATGAGTTCTATACAATTTGTTATAACGTTGGACAGGAAGCGTCGAATGTAAAGACTGAAGGCTTACAGGCTTTCCGTCTGTATATGTTTCTAAGTTCTGCCTGAGGCGTCCACATTAAGTTATTTTATTAGAGAAAGGGACATTTATTAATAACACAGTATAGGCACGTTAGTGATTACCTGTTTATTGTTATGCAATTGTTGTAGGTTCATACAAAAATTTATAGCTCATTTATAGGCGGTTTTATGCGTATTTACTTTTTATGCGTTTTTATATGTATTTCCTTGATTGTAATGGTTTGATAAATTCGGCATTGGTTGCATTCAGTAATGTCTTAGTAGAAATAATACTTTTCCTTTATAAAGATTTACGAATGAGAAAAACAAAATATTTTAAAAGTATAAAATATAAAGGTCGTCTAACTTAATCAGAAATAATCTTAATACTAAGTTCCCTTTGACTACCCTGTTATATTCGAGATACAGCGTGAAGCTAAAAAAAAACACATTTTGAAATTCAAACACAACGTGAACAATAACCCAATAGGCATAGGTTTCAATTTTATTCTAGCTATCTCGGAGCTATCAAAGCGTGTAAGTATTGATCTCAGTTGTCTTATTGCATCTCACGTTTCCATAGGCCCCGGCCACGGCTGGCTCCGGCCACGGCTGGCTCCGACAGATGGCTGTTAATTGGACGACATCCGACCCGTCTGTCGGTGTTAAATTAAAACCCATTGATATAACTCTATGGACTTTTACTGTGTTGTCGAGTCTGACAGGATGTTTCCGGGTTGAATTAATAATGTTAAAATACCAATTTTGTTATGTTTTTATAATAATTGGTTAAAAATTGAGATTTGTTTTACTTCTCTTGAACTAAAGCTTATTGGACTATCTGAGATTGTTATAGAAAGTATTTGTGTTTTATTATATCATGTTCCCTTTTAGTACTTACGATTTGTATCTATAATATATATAATCTATTAATTTAGAAAACGTATAAAAATTTGAACGTAACGGGACTCGAACCCGTGTCTCCTGGAAATCGACCAGACGCTCTGATCACTAAGCCATACGTTCTCATCGAGCTACGTCGAAATTTTTATACGCTTGTTACAACCTATTCATATTGCTTTACTATAGGAAAAATTCAGTTAATAATAAACATAAAAAATATTAAAACAATTCTGCCGTAAGTTTAATTTATAGAAATGTGGAATTCTTTTGAAAGTACAGCAGCACCGTGTACAACAATGCAATTATTCGAATTTTGCGTTTTTTCTCAGAGCCCGGCTGCGATTTCACCTCCTGTTTTTGTCCACTGAATGTCAGCCATTTGTCCGCCGCGCCGCCTTTGTCTCTTTTCGTCATAGATTTTAATTTGAATTTATATTTTTGCTGTTTCATATATAGAATTTGATATGTATATTTACAAAATTTTTGTAAGCATTATGTTATAGTTTTTATAAATATTTTGGTTTTTATTTTTATCATCCTATAGCGGATAGTTGCTTTTTTATGTTCTTCTTTTAACTATTTTTACAGAAATAGATATATGAGGAATTTATATGTTTAAAATAATAAGCTCATTTGATTTCAGTTTAATTAATATGTTATGTTTATATATTAAAAGTATATATAATGTATGTATCTTTTAGAACAAAAAAAAATAACTTTAAGATAAGTAATGACGATAAGAACAGATAAAAAATATATATAAAACAAAATACTTAACTACAACATTTTTATAAATTATTTTGCAGCCATTTTATACCTTCTATTTTGTCCGACCTGAATACCAGCCGTTTGTCAACTATGTCGTGGCCTTTGTCTCTTTTCTTTAGATTTTGTCGTTCAACGTAAAAAGGTAATTATTTTAAGTTACTTAATGTAATAAAATGGAGATGTAATTTAAGAAAATGGAAGTCCAAATTAAGAAAATGGAAATCCAAGTTAGTAATTAAGTGTCTACAGTTATTTGGTAAAACTATTCCAATATCTGAATTTTGCTTCTTAATTGTATTTGATTTTATATCCTTGTAATTGGTCTTAAAATAGTTTATCCAAACAAGATACAAAGATAAAGATTGTAATCTTTCTAATTAGCAAGTCTCAACTTATTGTTTGTTTAGAAAAGTAAAAAGAAAATAGAATTAAAAATATTGGAAAAGAAAGAAAATGTACATATTATGTAAAAATTGTAATGAACACTTAATAGTACTTGGACTTTAAATGTAATCGAGAGTAAATGAATTCTATAATATTAAATTTAATGGTATGTCATGTTTAATTACAGATCAACATACTTTTACTAGTTCAAACAGCTTCACGCTGTATCCCGCATATAGCAAGGTAGGCAATGGGAACCTAGTGTAGCGACATTCCGTTCCTCACTTTCGCACACAACTATGTTGGTAGCACTTCTGACAGGTCATATAAAAAGTCTGTGATTAATTTTCCAGACTTATTTTCTTTAAGGGGAACGTTCATTAATCAGCCATGACAGGGCTTTTGTCCTACATTGTCTAGATTCTGTCTGGATAGCGAAAAAGCTAATTACTTTTGATTATATTAATAAAATACACTGATGAGGCCGGTCGTGGCGCAACGGCACAAAGTGTGACTGTAAAACCGACTGGTTGTGGGTTCGATCCCCACTCGAGGAAATGAAATATTTACCTAAATTTATATTTCCATTTCTTCGCTCTGGTGTCGAGGCAAAAAAAAGCGCGGCGTTGAGTTCTGCCACTTAACACGCAATACCTCCAGAATTCGGCAGAAAGTGAGGAACCGGAGTGTCTTTCACTAAGTTCCCTCTGCCTACCCTGCTGTGTGCGGGATACAGCGTGAAGCTAATTTAGATTTTTTTTAAATACACGGATGAACGTATTCAAAGGAAAAAGATTAAAGTTTTTTCAGCTTCATCCTATATCCCGTATGTAGCAGGGTAGGCCGAGGCAGCCTATTGTTAAAATACTCCCCATTTTCCGCCAAATTCTGAAGCCATTGCGTGTTGAGTGGCGGAACTCAACGCCACGCTTTGCTATTAAATATTTCATTTCTTAGAAATTGGAATAAAATCAACAACCAGTCGCGTTTACAGACACCCGCGTGTACCCTCGACCAAGACTGTGCTCAAAAGAAAAGATTAAAGTGCCTTCGATAATTATATTGAAACCTCAAATTTAATTTGGAGAATATGTGTAGGTTTTCCTCGGCGACGATCCACAAAAATAGCATTTCACAATCATAAGGTTTACGTAATTTAATCTTATATTTTCCTTTTTCGCAAAAACGAAATATACATCGCCGTCAAATTCACTTTACTAAAGTGCTATCAAATGTATCATTATTTTTATAAGAAACGTCCATTCCAGTTGTTTAACTAACCGTAGCACATTTCCTTCCGTGACATAAAACTGACCTTTTTTCTTTTACGGTCACGCGGACAATTGACAAAATGTAATGTGGATTTGTTGTGATAATCCAACACCTCGTAGATTAGATGTTTACCTTTTTAAAGAAATCTCGAGGGTATCGGATTGTGGGGCTCGGGAGGCTCACGTGCGGTACTTTAAGCCGTCAGAATATAGATATTATACGTTCTTTTTTAGCTTCACGCTGTATCACGCACGTAGCAAAGTAGGCAGAGGGAACCTGGGAACCTATTTACTCATTAAGACACTTCCATTCCTCATTTTCCTCTGAATTCTGGTAATTTCGCGTATACGGTATACGTTTAAAGCTTTACAATAAGGCGTTTCTTACAGAGGGGTTTCATTCTTCTTTTACTATCAAAATTTATTCTGGCTAACCTTCATCAATCTCGTGTACGCCCAAACCGGAGAGTAATGTGTTAACAGGTGATTTCATCCCTTACGCGTAACGGACGGTGCGTGATCAAGCATATTTTTACATGTTTTTAGGACTAATTTTCATTGGAAATTCTTTTTCAGGACAAGTATTTGTTTTTATAAAATCTATCTTTGGTTCTAAGAAAAATGTTTTTTCTTAATAATATGAAAAACAAAAGTTATGTATAGATTTAATACTTTTAATTTGAATATAGATTTTGTTCGTATAAAAAAGTGTACGTTACGTCGGATTTCCAGAAATGCAATTCCTAATACAAAATATACGAAATCAATCCGTTTAAAGCGTTTTAATAAAAAACAGGAAAAATCGCAAAAATCAAAGATGTAACATAGGCAGAGGGCATCTGGTATTAAGACACTGCGCTCTCCACTTTTCGCCGAATTTTGAAGGCATTGCGTGTTAAGTGGCGGTGAACTCATGAAAATATCAAATATTTCATTTCCTCCATTGGGAATCGAAGCCATTACCTGTCACGTTTACAA
Organism: Heliconius erato x Heliconius himera; assembly: GCA_013421005.1. Lineage (NCBI taxonomy): Eukaryota > Metazoa > Arthropoda > Insecta > Lepidoptera > Nymphalidae > Heliconius > Heliconius erato x Heliconius himera. The sequence continues at coordinate 38,224 of JAATLQ010036377.1, read as the reverse complement.
CCTGTCAAATTTTGTGTGACCGATTGCAAACACCTCTGCACCACGACTGGCTTCAAATATATTATTATCTTCTTATTATCTGGCTTTTCAGACTCACTAAATTAAATACTCAATTACGGTTTCATATCAAAATTTAAAAGCCAAAGTTTACAGGCGCGTCCATTTGGAATTACCTGGAGTGGCTTGGCTGGCTGCCGAGCCCGCTTATAGGTACCCTTTAGTATACTGTAGCTGCGGACGCCGTTTTGGTATTGCTATGAAACTTACCGAAAGTACTTATGCTGAAATATAATTGTAGCTTTCACTGGATATGGGCCTTTATTTTTTATTATTATATACACTTTATATTGCTATACGTAATAACGAAAATTGTTTCAAATTGTTGCTACTTTGTTAGATTAACTTTAAAAATGAGTTTTCGTATTAAATCCTTGGGAATAATTCTTTTTATTTGTTCAGTTGACACAATATATATTTTTTTTTCAATTTAACCTTGTATTTTGCATTTGGGAAAGAAGGCAGAGGGAGCCTGATGTTAAGACATTCTGCTCTTCACTTTCCACTGAACTCTGGAAACATTGCGTGTTGAGAAGAAATGGAAATATAAATTTAAGTAAATATTTCATCTCCTCGAGTGGGGATCAAACCCACAACCAGTCGGTTTTACAGTCACACCTCGTGCCGCTGCGCCACGACTGGCCGCTTTTATATTTAAATTCAATTCAATTCAAAATATTCTATATTCAAACAGATTTTTACAAGCACTTTTGAATATATACAAAGCTACCACCAGCTCGGAAGGCAGTTCTGCTGAGAAAACCGCCAAGAAATTCAACAGCTGCTCTTTTCAAAAGTAAGGTTATAATTTTATTGCTTAATACAATAATACATTGGTAGCTATGCTGCATAAAATTCGAACGACCTAATTTAAGTTTTATTTAAAATTAAAGAATTTTATGTAACGTATCATTATTTATTTAGAAAACGTATAAAAATTTTAATGTAACGGGACTCGAACCCGCGCCTCCTGGAAACCTATACGTTTTTTAAAAAAAAATCTTTCCTAAGTGTGGAATAACACTTTAAAAATGTTAAAAATATCATTATTTTTCGTATATTAATTAAAATTTAGACTATTATTAGTCGTAAGCTTTAACTAAGTAGGACGTGGTTAACTATTACTATTACAATATACGAGAACAGACTGATTGGTCTAGCTCTCTTAAAGTTTGTAAGACACGTTAGTTACCGTTGTATGTACCGAGCTTATCGTAGGCTGGCAAGCGACCAACGGCTCAGTGTTGGCTTTACCGACCACAGCTCAGGCCCCAGTTTGGTTAATGCCTATATATATGCCATATATTTTGTAAATACGTTGTTAATTAAGATATTGTATTAGTATTATTTTATTTTCCAGGCCAGTAGTTGCGCAGGGGCACAAAGTGTGACTGTAAAACCGAGTGGTTGTGGGTTCGATCCCCACTCGAGGAGATGAAATATTTACTTAAATTTATGTTTTCATTCTTTCTCAAAACGCGGCGTTGAGTTTTGCCGCTTAACACGCAATGCCTCCAGAATTGGGGCAGAAAGTGGGGAGGAACAACGGTGCTCGTGGGTGCTCTGGCACCAAGACGGGTACGGATGGACGGGCGCCCCGGGAAGAACGGACGGCACCAGCGTTGAGTTACCCGCCACTGAACATGCAATGCCTCGAAAATTTGGCGAAAAATGGGGAATGGAGTGTCTGAACACTAGGTTCTTTTTATCTATCCTGCTGTGTGCGGGATACTACGGGAGATAATTTAAAAATAAATTGCTTTTTTTTTACTGCATTTTTGTTTGTGAGAAGCAAAGATAATTTAAAAATTTAGTTATAAAATTAATAGCTAGGTTATCTATTAATTTTATAACTAAACTCAGTCACTATTCTAGAGTTACATTTTTACATTCTAAATAACAATAAATATAGATAAAATTATTTAAAACAAAAACCCACGAAAACAACAATAAATGAAAACATAGAAAAAACATCATCCAAAGAAAATATATTTATATCGACTGTTCGCGACTTGAATATTGAATGATGAGAGAATTGTAATTGCTCAGTGTAGGAAGTTGTTTAAATATTAGAATCAAAATGCGAAAGTAATTTTATGTAAACGTTAAAGAAGTTTGTGATTCAATCTCTTGTAAAACTAGGTAAAAAATAAAATAAATCAGCTTCACGCTGTATCCCGCACACAGCAGGGTAGGCAGAGGGAACCTAGTGTTAAGACACTCCGTTCCCCACTTTCTGCTGAGTTCTGGAGGCATTGCGTGTTGAGTGGCAGAACTCAACGCCGTGCTTAACCTCGACACCAGAGCAAAGAAATGGAAATATAAATTTAAATAAATATTTCATCTCTTCGAGTGGGGATCGAACCCACAACCAGTCGGTTTTACAGTCACACTTTGTGCCTCTGCGCCACGACCGGCCTCACTGTAAAACTAGGTGAGATACACAAATGTGGTAAATATTTGTAAATATTTGTAAATATTTGTAAATATTTGTAAATATTTGTAAATATTGGTAAATATTCTTAACAAATAACAAGGCGAAGTTGATTTCTATTCAGTTGACGTGACGCGTGAACCCACCCACAACCTTGTGGCTTCGGTTTTCACTCGAGGAAATGAAATATTAAATATAAACATTTCCTCAAAGCTAAATACAAATGCCTCCAGAATTCGGCGGAAAGTGGAAAACGGAGTGTTTTAATATTAGACTTCCAAGTTCCCTCTGTCTACCCTGCTATGTGCGTATATACGTCGTGAAGCTAAAAAAGAAATATAATTAAAATCATCTTTACACCTATCATATCTACTATGGTGGCGCAGCAGCACGAGGTGTGACTGTAAAACCGACTGGTTGTGGGTTCGATCCCCACTTGAGGAGATGAAATATTTACTTAAATTTATATTTCCATTTCTTCGCTCTGGTGTCGAGGTTAAGCTCGGTGTTCAGTTCTGCCACTCAACATGCAATGCCTCCAGAATTCGGCAGAAAGTGGGGAACGGAGTGTCTTAGCACTAGGTTCCTTCTGCCTGTGCTATGTGCGGGATACAGCGTGAAGCTGTTTTTTTATATCTACTATGATACGAAAAGAAGTTTATCCAGCAAAGTAAATTGATACAGGGTGAACCAAAACATATATTCGTATGTGTGTACACGCCTTAACAAGTCCTACAACATTAGCCATTCGAAACGCGTTCGGGGCTTCCAGCGGCCTACTCGCGGACTGTTAAATGAAATAAGAATCCGTCATAATTTGGCAGGATAAAATGAAGATATCAACAAATTCGATTTAGCTATATTGACGTGGTGTCGAATAGATGTATATATTTGTTTAGCGTCACGCTGTATTCCGTACACAGCAGGGTAGGCAGAGGGAACCTAGTGTTGAGACTCCCCGTTCCTCATCCTTTGCATCGATACCGAGTGAAAAGGTGAAAATATTAAATATTTGATGTCTTCAAGTGAGAATCGAACCTACAACTTGTCGCGTTTACAGTCACACTTTGTGCCCTTGCGCCACTACTGGTACTCTATAGCTAAAAAAATGATTATGAAAATCAGTTTACTATATTTAGATTACCTTGCTTTTACGTTACTTTGCATTTGAATAAAATAGAACCTAAAAATATTTTTTTTCCTATTAACAGCTAAGTAAATTATGGTGGAATATAATATACTAGCGGCTCGCCCACGGCTTCGCCCGCTTAAAATACATGATTATTGATTTAATAAGCAGAATTGATTGACAACTATAATGACTTCTAATATGATTTTTTTACGACGTTATCGTCAAAGAATTTTTGATTGTTTTAAATAAAAAAAATACGACCATTGTTGATATTTAATATTTATAAAATATTCATAAAGCTAATTATTTATTACACGTTTATATTTTTGTAACGTTATGTTCTTTTTACCTATATAATATACTCTGTTAAATGTGCTGATGTCAGTGAATAATTTAATTTAGATTGTAGGATTCATAATATTCTTTGTAAAATAACTGTAATAATTGCATATTAACTCCTGTACAGTTTTTAAATTAGTTACATATATTATATGAACGAACCAACCAAAAAATCTTTGTATTTACTTGATATTTCTTTCAAGATCGTTCTTTATCTTTGTGTTGAATTAATTACGACTTCTTTCAAATGACGATAACTTTTTTTTAATGAACCGATTTTGATGAACTAATTTTTAGTATTTAAGTTGAGTTAAAAGAAAGCAATTGGTGAGCAATTTTCAAGTAAATCGGTTCAGTACTTTCAGAGAAAAATGCGGACAAAAATATGTCGACAGACAGACAGACAAGAAATTCAAAAAAATCTTTTTGCTTTCTATTATAATTTTTAAGTGTCCCTCTATCCATTTCAGTCAAAATTACTAAATGTACAGACAAAATATTTTTACTGTCCTATTATATATAGAGATAAAGAGGCCTTCGGCGACTGTAAACACGATGGTCGTGGGTTTAAATTGTTATTTTTGTTTCTCCACTTTGACGGAAAAGGCGCGGCGTCATGTTCTGCTATCCAATATCTCGAGAATAGGCTTGATAAGGTTGAGGTAAGTAAAAAACACTAAAGTTATGTATTTAATTGATTCTATTAATAAATTACAACGTGTTTATTAATATTATTATTAACTGTAGCATTAATAATTATTTATAAAAAATAAAACTACAAAAGACGGGAAACCGCCATGTTGAATGTCAATCTGTCAAAATTGACGTTACGCCTTGGTAAGTAAACGAATTGACAGTTTATGTTGTATACAATGGTATTGGCAGATTACTCAGATATGACGTCACAAGCAACGCCATGACATTTCGACGCGTTTTAATACGATTTTAAAACTTATAAATTAAAATGTATTTATTTTAATACTAAATCTATATTTTTTGCAGAAATATTATATACGTTGTAATTACAATACATTTATGAACATTATAGAGCAGTTTCTCAAAATTTCTCGTCATATCTATTAGAATTAAAATGATATGATAAGTGACTAGATACCATCTGTACATCAATTTGGAACAAAGCGTTCAGCTAGTTTGTCCTTTAAATTATAAGTTTTATATAATCTTTATATTTCAAGATTATTCGGACCGTTCGGTTAGTAATTGCTTGATTAATTATTAGGAAAGTGAGATGGGGTTAAAACGAGACGAGGGTCGAGATCCACGGCGACATCAATAAGCATTAATTGGCAACGACCATCAAGGCTATTAGCCTCACCAATTAGTAGTATCAGCTTAAATCTCATTCCAACATTAAAACAAGTCGGTATCTGATTATATTATGAGGCCTTTGTAAGTTATTTTGTGAGTTTCAATGATGGAATTATGGAAGTAGGAATCGACGTCGGAGGAGACAAAGGGGATATTCAATCTGTTTATATAATTTAGTAAAGTTTGTGTAGAGACTGTTGTATAGCTGAGTCAGTATTAATGCTTTGTAAATAGGAAACATTTTCAATTTGTTTTGTCTTTGTGTATTTTAATACTTTAATATTGATGATGATTATGAAATGTTTTAGATTATAAAATCAGTTTTAATAAGGTACAGTTAAGTATTAAATACAAAGGATAATAATTCTTATATTGCTTTAATCCTATAATTATAAAAAAATCTATCTGAACAGTAACTTTTAAATTTTCCACCATTTTGTTTTTAATAGAAAATATTTTTTGACAGAAATAAGAATTCGGTTAGGCATATTATGCCTATTAAAATTATTGATTGAAAATTATTTCTTTGTATTTTATCTTTACAACATTTATTTAACTACAGTAAATTTTACTTTTTTTTTATTACAATTTTATTTTCTATTTCAATATATTTTATATTTCCTTTTTTTATTTCAGTCAATATACACGACGTATGCATCATATTACATATACGAAAGCAAAGTTCAATTTATCACTATTCATCATGTAGTGTGAAAATAAACTACCTATTCAAAAACGTGGATAGTGCACCTCCTAGCCCCTGGCCCCTTCTTTTGATCGGTTGACCTACAAACACAGTTTCTCGCTCCGTTATCCCTTTGAACGTTACAATCTGCTGATATATTTCCGGTCTTCTTTTTAGATAATATTTTTCTGTATGTCATTCGATAATTTATGGGCATGTCATGCTGTGAGCCAATAGTAGTTTATTATTTATGAAAGCAATATTTATGTTTTCTAGCTTCATACTGTATACTGTAAAGAGCAAGGCATGCAGGGGGAACCTGAATCTAGTGCTAAGATACTTCGTCCCCATTAAGACGTTCCGTTCCCTACTTTCGTGGCCGAATTCTCGAGGCATTGTGAGTTGAGTGGCGAAGAAATGAAAATATTCAATATTTCATTTCCTCAAGTGGGGATCGAACCCACAACCTGTCGCGTTTACACTCATACGCTTGTGCCATTGCGCCACGACTGGCCTGGTTTCGTCTAGATTAAGCAAATTGTAGTCTTTAAAAATATTAGAAACTACTTAAAGAAACCATTCACAGAATCAAATGATGTTTACTTAAATATAAGCATTGAAATTGTTTGAATATTTTAAGGTAGGCGTCCCTCAAACATGGAACCGTTACCTAAATGGGTTGAAGATCCAATTCAATTATATAATCAAATTTCATAAAGTATTTTATTCAATATTCGAATTAATAGGAAAAGTGGAATTAGTAGGAAATGTCAGAATGTATGTTTTGTATGATGGTAACGCAAATGTTTACTTAAAATATAAATGTACCCTCTATCATTTACATAAAGTATTTCGGATATTTTGTTAGCAATCATATAATATCACTAAAAAACATAAATTGGAGAATTGATACATACATTGAATAATAAAAAAAAATTCTTTTGCTATATTTTCAGATTCACGCTTAAGACACTTCGCCCCCCACTTTTCGCCGAATTCTGGAGGCATTGTGAGTAGAGCGGTGTTTGCCTCCACACCAGGGCGAAGAAACTAAAATATTAAATATTTCATTTCTTCGAGTTGGAATTCAACCCACTACCCGCCTCTCTACGATTGACCTCTTTTGCTGTATACCCAACCAATAAGTGCATATATTCCTAATTTCTGCCGCCACAGACGACTATATTGTATGTGAGTTCTCTAGTACATATCGGTTTTAACATCGTCAAAACACAAATACAAGGCAATCGCCTCGGTCCATCGGTCCATCGGTCCTTATAGTGTGGAAACTATCCGGAACACAGATACTAAACTCCTTGCTTTGATATAACTTCGCCATGTCGACTAACCAAATAGAGGTCTTATTCAACCCAAACATAGGAACTGTAAAAATGTATGTTGAAAGCTGACTGTGTATTTTGGCGATGGATTTTATTTCCGTTTGGGTTCCTCAATTTTGTCGACTTAATTCTATTGGAGGGGTGATGTGTTTTTATTTAGTTTAATGCTTAATAAATGTTTTAGGCAATAGTGGCGCAGTGGGATGACATCTCAGTATGGTTGTGGATTTAATGCCCACTTTAGGGAATAAAGGAGGCTATCGTGGCGTAGCGTAACGCGGCGATTGTAGGTTCGATTCCCACTTGAGAGAATGTATCATTATTTATTAATATTTTCATTTCTTCGCTCTGGTACCAAGGCAAAAAGCGTTGGGTTAACTACCGCCACTCAATATGACATTTTGCAAAAAATAAAATTAATATTAAAAATTACTCCGGTCACACTACACGCTGTACCCGCATACAGCAGGGTAGGCAGAGAGAACCTAGTGTAAGACACTCCGTTCCTCACTTTCTGCCGAATTCTGGAGGCATTGCGTGTTATGTGGCAGAACTCAACGCGGTGCTTTGCCTCGACACCAGAGCGAAGAAATGGAAATATAAATTTAAGTAAATATTTCAACTTCTCGAGTGAGGGTCGAACCCACAACCAGTCGGTTTTACAGTCACACTTTGTGCCGCTGCGCCACGACTGGCCTCAAAAAAATACTGCTAAAAGATGCCAATCTCAATTACTTTAAGTGACACATTGACAAAGTCTCCAGCTCTTGTACCATATAAGGAAAAACCTCAGGGCTCTCTTGATAAGACGTTTGGCACGTGTCAGATGCTACAATATATTATATCAGATGAAACCTACTTGGCACGGTCTCCGAATCGTTTGAGCTCGAGCCAGAGTCACGGAACGGTAGGTTAGGATAGGTATAAGTAAAGATCAATATTCAAAAATATTTTAAATAACAAGGATGAGACTGTAAAAAGTAAATGAGTTTATGAGTTCGATCTCCATTCGCGAGATTAATTATTATTTATTAATATTGTCATTTTCTTCGCGGCGTTGAGTTCCACCACTCAACACGCAATGGCTTAAAACATTTGATAGAAAATGAAGAACGGAGTGTCTTAATACCTTTCCTCTGCCTACTCTATTATATGCGGGATACAACGTGAAACTGATATTTTATATTGAAACGGTAAAAATCGAATTCTTCTTCTCAATACCAATGATTCAATTTATTAAATGTTTAATTTTGTATTGTATTTAGGTAAAACTTGTTTTTTTTATGGATAAAATGAAAAAAGGACTTTTACGTATGTTTAAAAAACGCGTTATTTTATTTAGGTGCCGAATGTTTTTTGTTCAAATTAGTCATCTAAAATATGAATATGTATCTCATATGAGTATTTATAAAACTCGATTATTTAGTAATTTAGCTTACTAGTATGCGTCGGAGTAATTACTTTTTAAAATATATAAATTGAACATTTATATTAACGTTAAATAAAAAATTTCGTAGTATTGTAAACTGCTCTATAAAACTATATGTAAGTATAATAAATAGGTTAAACAAATATTATTATTTAAATTTATATTATCATGTAGGTGTAAGTGGCCAGTTGCGGCGCAGGGGAACAAAGTGTGACTGTAAAACTGATTGGTTGTGGGTTCAATCCCCACTCGAGAAAATGAAATATTTATTTAAATTTATATTTCCATTTCTTCATTCTGGTGTCGAGGACAAGCGCGGCGTTGAGTTTTGCCACTCAATACGCAATTCTTCCAGAATTCGGCCGAAAGTGGGGAACGGAGTGTCTTAACATTAGGTTCTCTCTGCCTACCCTGCTGTGTCCGTATTACAGCGTGAAGCCGATTTAATTAGATTTGATTTTGTTATTGATTTGTTTAATATTTTTTTTCCAACATAATTCTGCTGAACAGATCCCAGACATTGTTTATAAAAGCTTAATTAATTATTAATAAGCAAAGAACGTAGGTGGCATATTTTTTTCTTAGAGAATCTTAAATTAGAACCTAAATATTTATTAGTATACTAAAAATCTTCAAAATGTAAATCATTATTATTGCGCAACGAAAATATAATGATATTCTTATTATTTTCAAACTTGATAAAGATAGATTAAGATTTTATAAGCCTCCATGTCGGGAATAGCTGTTGGGAGTGATATAAGCTAGTATAAAATTAAACAAAGATAATAGAAAATATAGAATAAATATTTAAATAGAAATCTTCACTTTTTCATTAATTATAAAAATAATAATATAATTACTAACTTGGCACTGCTGAGGTCCTTGCCGGTTGGGCGAGGCGGGCTTCGGGCGCACTTTCTTGGCCAGCGGCCGCGTGTCCAGCCCCGTGACAGCCACAGACACGGTGGTGATGCCGCTGATGCTGGACGATGGAGATGTTGTGCAATCTGAGGAGAAGCGTTTATTTTGTTAGTACTATAATAATTCATTAATACTTAGTATTCAATGAATGACAAGATAGTATGGGAGATACTAACAAGATGGGAATATATTAAAATAAATAAAAAATCTATATAATATATTGAACAGACTTTTTGCAGCATTATGTGTAGGTGTAGGCAGTAGCAATCTAGTGTTTAGACACTCTGTTTTCCACTTTCTACGGAATTTATAAGACACTGCATGTTGAGTGGTGGAACTCACCGCCACGCTTGGCCTTTTTACCAGAGCGAGAAAATAAAAACGATCGCGCTAGTGGAAATCGAACCCACAATAGTCTCGTTTACAGTCACTTGCTGTGCCCCTGCACCACTACGGCCTAATTGAGCAGATAAAAGTAACTAAAACTCCAACAGCCTGTTTGTTTTTTTTTTTTTTGATAAATTGCTTGAAATTACGTATTTGCAGCGAAATATTTCGCGCTGATAGATGCCGGTGATTTATTTAAGTGCCCACTTTGTAGAGCGTTACTAACGTTCCCCCCCACATGTGGGGCGGTAGAGACGGCTAGGACATTTCCAAAGGTAAAAAAAAACTATATATATTAATACTTATTTAGAAAATGTATAAAAAATCTTTCCTAAGTGTGGAATAACACTTTAAAAATGTTTAAAACTATATATATTATTTTTTATATTGGCCAGTTATAGCGCAGGCGCAGAAGAGTGTGACTCGAAACGTGACTGGTGGTGGGTTCGATTCCCACTCAAACATGCTTAATATTTAATATTTCTAATTCTACGCTCGGGCGTCGATGCAAAGCGCGCTGTTGTGTCCCGCCACTCAACACACGCGATACCTCCAGAATTTGCCAAAAAATGGGGAACGGAATGTTGGTTCCCCCGGCGGAACTATTATTAGTATTATTTTTTTTTACGTTTACTTCTGCATTCTTAATTTACAATAATATAAAGGTATGCATAAACGTATTACTTTTATGTACCCTATAAATATAAAATAAAAATATCCCGCACACAGCAGGGTAGGCAGAGGGGAACCTTGTGTTAAAATACTCCGTTCCCCCGTTTCCGCTGATTTTTCAACGCATTGCGTATTGAGTAGCGGAACTCAACGCCGGGCTTCTGCCTTAATAAATAATAATTAATTCCTCGAGTGGGGTTCAAAGCCACAACTGTTGCTATATAGTCACACCCTTGTGCTCTTATGCCACTACGGTCTCACCTATAAACATATTATAACTTTATATTGCTATAATGCCATTTGAGCAAACAGATTTAGACAAAGTGAGATACTCCGCCATTGAGCTCGTAAACTGTATAGACAGGCGATAATAGGGATCGAAATGATAAGATACAACTAGTTTCACTTTATACGGAATGCATGAATCAATATCGATATTATAAAGCATTCACATAGGAGATTGGTGTATTAATATTAATATTTTTAAAAAAGAGTTTATTTGGTTGGTTAACTACTGATTTAAATGTAGGTTTTTGTTTTTGATAACCGATTTATCGAGAAAGCCTATATTTTATCATGCTATGATTAATAAGAGTGGAGTAGCAATAGATTTTTTTTAAATGGAACGGGAGACCTTAAGACATTATGCGCGGGCTTAAATGCTGCATAAATGGTTAAAGTATCTGTATATATAACTATTTTTATGCTTTACAAATCACAAAAACATATGTAAAGGGATATTTTCCAAGCCATTTCAAACAAGACAGTAGTATCTATTATACAATTATATACTTTAGATAAAATCAAGATTTATGTATAAAATAAAAAAATAAATAAATCAGCTTTACGCTGTATCCCGCACACAGTAGAGTAGGCAGAGGGAAGCTAGTGTTGAGACACTCCGTTACCAACCTTCCGCCGAGTTTTGGAGGTATTGAGTATTTAATGACGGAACTCAACGCGGAAGCCAAGGCGAAGAAATGAACATATAAATTTAAGTAAATATTTCATTTCATTGAGCAGTGATCGAACCCACAACCGTCGCGTTACAGTCACACCCTTGTGCCCCTTGGCCCTCACGGCCTCAAATGTTACATATTATACATATTTTACAGAATGTATTGTTATTCCTATACATACATTTATAATTTTCAGCATATTGAATTATAAAATAAAACAAACCTACAATAAAAGGCAACAACGCAATGTAAAAAAATAAATAAAACATTATAAAAATAAATCACGATAAAATCATTGTAATCAAACAAATCAATCTACAACTATTTAATTTAAAATTATTTAAAATGAAACAGAAAATAATTAATTCTTTATTTGTCTATACTCTACATTATTTGCACTACAAATAATACGCGTTCCGGCGAACGGTGCGTCCATGATAAATTTCATCATAATAAAACAGAATATTAAAACAAAACTCTCCGGAAAATTGTGATTAACTTCATTTTGGTATTCTGCAGCTCGTTTAAAAAGTAATACAGCAAGTATTTGCGTATGAAATATATTTATGGAACGGCTTTTATGAATTTTTACTTAAAACTGTTGGTTGAGTATTATATTTTAAATCGGAATCCATATTGCAAATTTAATAATATTCTTTTTGTTAAGTGCACACAATTTCCGTGTATTGCATGATTGTCGTCATTGCGCAGTGGAACAGTGTAGTGGGTTCAATCTCCGCTCAAGAGAATTAATCATTTTAAACATTTTTAAAGTGTTATTCCACACGTAGGAAAAAAAATACTTACTTAGAAAACGTATAAAAATTTTAACGTAGCGGGACTCGAACCCGCGCCTCCTGGTAACCGACCTGGTTGGTTTCCAGGAGGCGCGGGTTAAAATTTTTATACATTTTCTAAATAAGTAGAATTAATCATTTTAAATTGCTAAACTGACAGCCTAAAGCGGAGTTGAGTTCTGTCACGCATCAAGTAATGCAAGCAAAACCTCGATTTCGGGCGGTAGGTGGAGAACGGATCTTATTTTGGCACTAGATCCTCTATCTTGACATATGCGGCATAAAGCATTATTTACAAGTTAAGAGTAACAGTATTTTGCCTTAAGTATTGGGGCCATTGTGTCGAAGTTATTGCGACGGTTGTGGGTTCGGTTCGGGGGAATGAAATTAACACTCAGTCATAATCACTCAACAATGCTCCGAGAATTCGTTTACAGAGTGTTTTGGAACAAGATATCGGGGTTCCCTCTGCCTACCCTGTTATGTGCGTAACAAAGCGTGAAGTTGAAAAAATGATATTATTTACAAAATAATACTTTATTACTTCCAAATAATGCTTGCCTAATGGAGTGCTTCATGTGCAAATTTTATCACTTCACGATCAATGTCATTTTATATCGTTATCAATGTTTACGACAGTATAAGCTATATTGTTGTGAAGTTTCAATTAAATCCGTTCAGTAGTTTTAGCGTTAAAGTGGAACAAACATGCATCCTTACAAACATTCATGATACTAGTAAGATGTACTTAGTATACAAACTACATACATTCATTTTACTATATATGTATCTATCATAAGGAATTATCATATTAAAAATGTTAATGTTTCTCTAGAGCGTGGTCTGATATTAAATAATATGTTAAATTTAATATATTATACTGTTTCAGGGGATTAATTTAATTATTTTTTTAAAAGTTTAACACAAATAATGTCTTGAACCTGTTAACCTCGTGACCTGAAGGGCAGACAGCGTGTATACTTACATATAATAAAACCTAGCCTTAAAATAAAGTTTTAATGTAGCCTAATACAATTTATATGAAGAAATATCATGTTCAGGTATTTTTCTTATTCATTACATTTTATAGTGTTTACGGAGAATTTTAGGAGATGAAGCTACGCTGTAAATTACTAGACTAAAAAGTAAGACTAGAATTGTAGGAAGTAGGCCAACGGATCTCATTATTATTTAGAAAGAAGTAAGTTCATATATTTGGAATAGTGCTGATCTTATATGCTTTTCAAAGTCGTCCTGGATTCAATTTCCAGTTGTCGTAATTTTCACTCTTTTTACAGTAAGTGGAAAGTTAGTTTCTACACCCATGGGCGTATCTAAAGATATTTTCTGGGGGCTGCCTGGACTCTAGTTTTCCACAGATATATATCGTTTAAACACCATGTAAATATTGTTTTTTTTTATCATTCAGGGTAAATTTTTTGTAAGCATGATTTTTGGGGTGGGCACGGTCAATCCTCCCGTAGTTTGTGCCCACCCCTCTTCCTACGCCCACGTCGACACCTTGATCCAGTAGTCAATGTAAAATTTGTAAGCTTATGAAACACGAAAAGTAATATCGAGTGTATTTAATTAATTTATAATCGAAAAAAATAAAACTTTCCAATATGACATCCAGAACACCGATAATCTTAAAACTGTTGACATATACGATAAAATATAACAAAAAATCGGCATTAATAGTAAACAAAACCAGCACTCTCCAATATATTTCACTATAATAACAACTAATACTAACATTAAAACATCCACTAAGAGGAATGCGAACTAAAAATCCACAGAATACCATCGAATCCATCACCAGGATAGTGAAAAGTTTGTTACGGTTCCCTGCCTCCTCCTCCTTCTCCTCCTCCTCCGCCTCCTCCTCCTCCTCCTCCTCCTCCTCTTTCCACTTGATGGGTCGTCATTTTTCGTCCACTCCATTACTGGTCATTGGTCGAGACGAATGTGCGGTGTAAACATAAATAACCTAATGGTATTGTATTGGCAGCCTTTTAATACGGAATTAATGTATAAAATATTAAATATTTTAATTTTTTTTTGGGTGTTTTATAGTTCGATTTTATGTTATATTTTGTGTTTAATTGAGCTTAACGTTTTCTTATTTTATATGGTACATGAACCCAAACCTAATATAGCATTTAGTACAATGAAAAAAATATATTTTTCTTACAGCTTCACGCTATATCGCACATAATATGGTAGGGAAAGCCAATCGTTTTCTACTTTTAGGGAACTCAACGTCGTGCTTTGTCTTGTTAACGAGTCAAGAAGCTTTCTTTGTTTCATCTTATATTTTTAATATTATTATAAAGTACTTAAAAATAATATTTTTCAGAATTTACAAGTTTTTCATCAGAAAAGAGATAACACAAGCTATCACTTAACAAAAACGTTTTTTTTCACAAAATTATAATAATATTTATTATTCCTACCTATATAACAAAATATATGTTTCTGAATATTCGTATAAATCAAATAAAAAAATATTTGTAAAAACAAAAACCCCGACTGCATCATAGAAAATAAACAAGCCCAATAGTTTATTAGGATTAACAGCCGGGACCTCTTTAAATTATGCGGGGTTCCTGGTAAAGAGTTTATTGATTGAAGAATTACTTATAGGTCCCGACTGTTAATCCTAATAAACTATTGGGCTTGTTTATTTTCTATGATGCAGTCGGGGTTTTTGTTTTTACAAATATTTTTTTATTTTTCATTTTTTTGTTAGAATTTATTATGGTTATGATAATCATGATATACCTTTTTGAAATCGTGAAATTGAGCTCTTCAATTTGATACCCATATTGTAGTATTCGAAACGAAAATATTTTTTTTCACTAAGTCCAATGGCGTACCGCAGCCGCCATGATTATTTTTTACTAACGTCATCTATCTAAGAACACTTGGGCTGCTAATACGAATCTAGCGATACCTCAATTATGTAAATCCGTTCAGCGGTTCTGGAGATACGAGGTAATAAAGAATATTACATACATACAAGATACGCGCGAAAAACATAACCCTTCCTTAGCAGTCGGGAAATTACGTACACTACGAATACTCAATTACTTTATCACAACAAATTTTACTTCCATCAAAACTATAAAACTATTAATATTTCTGTTACATTTTAAATTAAATCAAATCAGCTTCACGCTGTATACCGCACATCTGCAATCTAGTGTTAAGACACTTCGTTGGATTGCGTGTTTACGTACGGAACTCAACGCCGGGCTTTTGCCTTGGTGGCAGAGCTAAGAAATAATGTTACATTTTATTCCTTTGTCATAGAAATAGCGTTCCAAAATTTCATTTGACATTCAAAGTAGACATTTAAGGCTTAATTACTGCTACGTACAGAGGTAATTCCACCCTAGCCTCGTCATACGAACCCTCTGTCTGTGCATCGAGGTATATCAATTCAGTGTAATATAATTATTTCAGATTAATCGACATCATGCACGAGATGTGTGTACGGACGTATTGTTAGAATATTAGTGGTTTGCTGGCAGCCTTTTAATTATCCTTATAATTTATCAATTATATTTTGTGCAATTTAGAATTGGATTTTTTTTCAGCTTCACGCTGTATCCCGTATACAGGGTGGACATAGAAAGCAGGAGGAGCTTAGTGTTAAGACACTCCGCTCTTTTTTAGGCGTTGTGTGTTGAATGGAGGAAATGTAAATATTAAATAAATGAAAGCGAAGAAATAAAAATATGAAATATTTCATTTCCTCGAGAGGAGATCGAAGTATCGAACCCATAACTCCAAAATTCAACGCAAAAGTGAATCTAGTGTTAAGACACTCCGTTCCCTTTAAAAGCGTAAGTTTGATGACCTCAATAAATGCTCCTATAATAGAATATATTTACAATTGAAACAGAAGTTTAAGCATTCGGATTCTGTGAGCTAAATCTAAATTAATAACGTTGAAAATTATTAATGCTATTAACTTCACAGTGCGTTTATCAAAATTTGAAGTCCAATATCGAAAATATAGTACCAAATCGTTTTATTATTTAAATGAATAGATCCCCGCGGTGCCTAGTTTTGCATTATTCCGTGCATTTTCCAATTAAATACTATTATATAATGATATCGGTTTCTGTGTTTTGGGTCACTTTGTCGCAGTATAGCTTTTATTTATAAACATTGTTTTGTATTAATATCTAATTATTTAAATTAGATTATTATTTTAATCGGTTTATAATATTTAAATTTATATATGATTTTGTCATCAGTTCTTTGTGATGTTTTGGTTCATAATTAGTCTAAAAATACTTGTTATTCATAATGTAGCAGCTAATTTGAGGCCGTGGCAATCGTGGCGCAGTGGCACGAAGTGCGACTGTAAAACCTGGTTGTGGGTTCAATTCGCTCGAGGAGATGAAATATTTACTTCAATTTTTATTTCCATTTCTTCGCTCTGGTGTCGAGGCTAAGCGCGGCGTTGAGTTCTGCCACTCAACACGTAATGCCTTCAGAATTCGGCAGAAAGTGGGGAACGGAGTGTCTTAACACTAGGTTCCCTCTGCCTACCCTGCTGTATGTGGGATATAGCTTGAAGCTGTTTTTTTTATTTCATTAATAATTGATCTTCATACATATACTCTAATCAATAGAGGATGGAATTCACCAAGCGTACCACGTAGTTTTGGTTATTTGGCGAAAAAAATTATATGTAGATTTTATTTATATATGAAATAAGTTTTTTATTTGATTTAAGAGCTTTAAATTTTTGGTTTTCGAATTTGAATTTGCAATCTTCAATTTTCTTTACAGATTTGTTTTAGATAGTTTCCCTTATAAACAAAAAAAAAACAAAATTAAAAATTTAAACATAAATCGAATATCTATTTATATAAAAATATATACTCGTATGCCCAAATTGTACGATGGCAATACAAAGGAATACCTTGTTTAGATTAAATTTCATATAAACATGTTTGAGCGATAGTTTGTTACAAACAAAATAGAAATAGACATCCAATATCTGAGGCAAAATTACCATATGAAACTCAATTTCACACGTCACAAGTTCAAATTTAGTATTGAACTGTCGAATATTGACCGAACTGTGGATGAAAAACGGATTTTACGTACAAAATAGACTCTGGGAAATTGTTCATTTGATCTTAACTAGATTATTTTTATCTTCAAATTCGAAAGATAAAGAGCGGCGTTGAGTTCCGCCTTTCATCAGGCAATGTCTCGAATTAGAGCAGAAAGCGGAGAACGGAATCTCTTAATAGCTACTCTCTCGTAAAGTAGCTGGAAAGCTGGAAGAGGAGAGTTAAAGTAGTTTCGACTGATTTAGAATGTCAACTTATTCATTTCAGATAGCTTAATGGGTTACATTCAAGATGTAATATAACAAATAAAAAATTATTACTTTCCAAAAAAGATTATTGTTAAACTATTTAGTTTTCTTTTGGGCGTTTTCTCCATATATTTTTTAAGCTTTACTGTCATTTGATTTCGCCACCAATATAATAAAGTAACAAATTAAAAGTAAATAAGTTTATCTCACTTTCATCTTAAATTTTGTTGGGCGTTAAATAAAAAAAAAATATATTTTTTTTTTATTTAACGCCCAACAAAATTTAAGATGAATGATGAATATATATATTATATATGTTTATAATTATTATCTATATATTAAAGAGGTATATACAAATCTTAAAATCACAAACTCTATATCCATCACTTCACTTTCACTTTATTTAAATCTATTTTATGAAAGAAGATATGCAATTCTTAGTAATAGTATAATTAGAAGTTTCAAAAGTTTTCCATGTCTTAAGATTTTTTAAAACAACGAGAGGAAACTTCATAAAGTTTAATTAGTTACTCTGTTATTTTAATACAATTTTCCCATAGCATAATGGAGTATTAGTATAGGAAGTAGAAGTTAGACTGACGTGACTATTGATGGTTGATTTAAGGATAATGTGCTTAAATAATATATAATATTAAATCTGAGGCCAGTCGTGGCGCAGTGGCACAAAGTGTGACTGTAAAACCGCCTGGTTGTGGGTTCGATCCCCACTCGAGGAGATGAAATATTTACTTAAATTTACATTTCCATTTCTTCGCTCTGGTGTCGAGGCAAAGCGCGGCGTTGAATTCTGCCACTCAACATGCAATACCTCCAAAGTTCGGCAGAAAGGGGGGAACGGACTGTCTTAACACTAGGTTCCCTCTGCCTACCCTGCTGCGTGTGCGGGATACAGCGTGAAGCAAAAAAAAAAAATTAAATCTGTTTGTAGAGACCAGTCGCGGCACAGGGGCATAAAAGTGTGATTGTAAACGCGACTGGTTGTGGGATCGATTCCCAATCGAGGAAATGAGATATTTATTTAAATTAATATTTTCATTTTTTCTTTCTCGTGCAAGATAAAAAGCGCATCGAAGAGTTCCGCCACTCAACACGCAATGCCTCCGATATTTGACAGAGAGTGGAGACCGGAGTGTCTTAACTCTAGGTACCCTCTTCGTATCCTGCTGTGTGCGGGATACAGCTTGAAGCTGATATATTTATTTAAATTTAATAACTAAGTAAATAAAAAAATACCTACTATTTTAGCAAATTGTTTCCTGCTTTTGAATTGGATAAGACTTTGCAATGTGCTTTTTTTATACTAAATGAAGTGAAATAATAAACGCTAAAAGCTAACAGTGGCTCGGCTGGAATCAGTTTGAGAAGTGGGCGTTGGGTTTCATCCTTTAGGTTTCATCCTTAATCATTTATTAATGTCCGGAAACCAAAGAAACCTGTGACTTAACTTTGATTGATCGCTGCGTACGTAATTAGTTAGGAACTTGGGAACCTAGTGTTAAAACATTCCCGTTTTCCACTTTCTACTGAATTCTTGAGGTGTTGAGAGGCGGAACTCAACGCCGCTACAGCTTTAATATTATTACAATATATTATTTTTTATTGTATAGTATTCTTTTAAGAAAAAACTTATAAGTTAATTTAAAATTTAGTTCTGTACATACTAAGTATTTAGAAACAGGCAAATAATCTTTGAGTCTCGTTATTTATAAGTATTTCACAAAGAAAATGTGTCTTTACAATAATTTCAATGGATATGTCAAGAATCGTTTAGGTATATGCGGCTTCACGTCGGTCTTTTGAAATTATTCAAATTGGGGCCCTTGTCATGTGGGTCGCGTCCCGCCCTGAGGCCCTGTGCGGCGCTGTAAGATAGTTATGGAAATACCACTAGAGCTTAGAAATTATTTTCTAGTTTTACAATGTAAGTAGGTGTTTAAAAGGCATTTACTATTACATTTTTTGTATATAATTGCAGATGATAGTTCTTTTAGGGTTCCGTTTCTCAAAAGGTAAAAACGGGACCCTTATAGGAACACTTTATTGCCCATCGTAGAAAAAAAATAATTACAAAGTAATATTTGAAGTTCATTTCATACAAATGAAGTGCATACGACCGCAAACTTATGTTTGTCCTTGAATAAGCTAATCATTTGTATGGATCGATAAAACAGGATCTTGGAATCCACCTAAGAAAAAGTCTCTGAACTTATAAGCTTCGAGAAATGTCACTCCGTTGTCTCTACCAATGATTAAACTGAGATAATTAATTTAAAAAATCAATAACAAAACAGCTTTACGCTTTTCTCACATATAATTGCGTAGTCTTAATAAACGTAGAGTTAAGGCACTACGTTCTGTACTTCAATCCTCAACGTCATAAGTGTATTCTGCACATAGCAAAGTGGGAAAGTAATAATAAGACACTCCGACCCCATTAAGGCATTTTCGTCCCCATTTTCGTTGCTGAATTCTTGATACGTTGCGTGTTGAGTGATGGGACCCAACATCAAGCTTAACTTCGTTACCAAAACGAGATAATTAAAATGTTAAATATTTAATTTCCAATAGTGGGAATCAAACCCACAACCATCGCACGCCTCTGCCCCTGCACCGTGACGGCCCTTATAAGGTAAAAACACATTTTATCACTAGTTTAATTAAATTATGAATTCATATTGCTATATGAAAATAGGTAGTAATTTATGTTCTCAATAAGTCCTTGTAAGCGACGTATTTAATCTTCACCTTAATATAAGCACTCGTCGTCGGAGCTCTCACGAAAATCCACTGAGAAAACTGCCTATTAAAATGGATGCTCGGCCTTTGAATTGAACACTCCACGCCTCTTGTAGGCTTAAATAGCTTAATCTACACGAAGTTTTCAATTTCACTTTCATATGATTATAGTAGGTAAGTAAAAAACCTAGCAATAATATATTTTGAAATTTATGTTTAGTGCGATTGTAAGCGCGACTGGTCTTGGATCCGATTCCCACTTGAGGAATTTAAATATTTAATATTTTTATTTGCTTGCTCTAAGAATGTGAGGAACGGAAGTGTCTTAGCACTAGGTTCCCAGTTTCTCTCTGCCTTTTCTCAATCAATCTATAAAAAAATATTATGTTACGTAAATGTTTAGTATTTTCTCAATAGTTCTGATTTTTGAACGGCGTTAAGTTCCGCCACTTAATCCGCAATGGCTTCAGAAGTCGGCGGAACTTGGGGAACGGTGTATCTTAATGCTCCCTCTGTCTACCCTGCTATGTGCGTGATACTGCAGGAAGCTGAGTTTATATCTATCTGTAAGTTAGTTTTATAGTTTTGTATAAGAAATAAAACTTAGAATTGGAAACTATGTCTGTGGCATTAAGTTTGTACGTATTTTGTGAAACAAAATCAATATTTGCAACCTTTGTTCCGCGTGTTTTGAGTATATAACATACAACACAATACAAAAAACTTAAGAAATTTACTAAACATCATCATCACCGTCATCATCATCATCAGCCCTCGTCCACTGCTATACATAGGCCTGTCCAATAGCACAATTGTACATCACTATACATTATTACTTAATATTTTTATACAAAAAATCATGCTCTACATTTACCGAATATCTATTATATTGCTTATTGAAAACTGGCTTAGTGTACTGTAATGGCTTAGTGGTCAGAGCGCCTGGTCGGTTTCCAGGAGGCAACGGTTCGAGTCCCGCTGTGTTCAATTTTTTATACGTTTCTAAATAAGTATTCTTCTTCTTCTAAATGTGGAATAACACTTTAAAAATGTTAAAAATACCTATTATATTTTTAATAGACTATTACTATTTATATTAATAGTAGAAACGGTCAAAAATAGAGAGGAACCTATAAAAAAAATATTATAATTTACTGTAAAAATTTCAGTTCATGCTAAAATTGTGATAATTAGAAATATTTTATTCAACGAAATTCAAATATGTTTAATATAAAATAATTTGAAATATCAAAATCTCTTTGTTGAACGTTGAAGCGTCAAGGAAACGACCTTGGGATGTTAATTAATAGGATAGATGAGTACAAGTTTAATTATTGACTGCTATAGATTACTTACAAGTCCCGAGGCGTGTCTATTTATATGTATGTATCAAAAAGTGCCGAAATCGTGCCAGGATGTGGTGGGATTCTGCTCTGGGGAATTTTAGTTGGTGTGATATGTTCTTCTCATTTTTGGTTACTGGCCCGTTGTGGCCACTATGGTCTATTCTGACCATGTTGTTTATATTTCTGTAGTATTGGATGCTTATACAACTTGAAGGATAACTTACTCGTCGTTTATATAGTGTAGCAATTATATATTAAACAATTGCCAAGTGGAAATTTAATGAAAACCGTTGTGCTTAGTCAGATAGTCAACCGCTATGAAAAAAATGTTTTTTTTTATATAAATGTTCTATTACTTAATTAATATCTAAGAAAATTGCATTTTATGTTTTTTTTTAGCTTCACGTCGTATTTCGCACATAGTAGCATAGGGAGAGGTAACCTAGTGTTAAGACACTCTGTTCCCAACTTTTCTCTGAATTTTCGAGACATTACCTAGGCACCAAAGCGAAGAAATGATAATGAAAATAAGTGATTCAAGGGACCATCGAACCCATCACCGTCGAATTACAATCACACGCTTGTGCCTCTGTGCTACGACGGTCTCAAATTATATTTATTCAAAAGTGATAACATACATGCCTTCATACTCTCATTAAGACATTCAACACCGGCTACACTCCCCCTCCTCCATACATAGGTATGTTAAAATGTACTCGTGTAGGCGTTTAGTACAGTGATATGTCTTGAGGACGCTTTTGACAAGTAAATTCTGTCTGAGCTAGAGCTGCTTGTCTCCGTGACGGGTAATTCGAACGTTTCCGGCTTCACAGAACTGAGTGGTATGCGAGGCGTGCAGGTGCTTCTAATGTTAGTTAGATTTTACTGTACTAATTAAATTGGTGTGAGAAATTGAATGTAGGATTAGATGTGGAATTGCGAATAATTTTTAATAGTGTAACTAGATGTTTTATTTCTTAGTGTATAGTTGTTTTTGTTAGATTTGTTTGTTATATACATAAAAAGGCTTTAAGTTTTTTTCAGCTTTAAGCTGTATCCTGTACACTGCAGGGTAGGCAAGGGGAACTTAGTGAGTTAAGACACTCCGTTTCCCACTTTCTGCTGGGTTCTGGAGGCGTTGCGTGTTGAGTGGCAGAACTCAGGGCCGGGCTTAAAGTATTTTAAAATATTATATTAGTTTGTTTAAAATATTATCCTTTAGAAGGAATTTCTGGATTTGTTTTAAATAAAATTTAATTACATAACTTTTACTTAAATATACACTGACTTATCACATAATATTATTTATAAAGTAGATCAAAAATGTAAACGTAGCAATCCCAAAAAAGTTAAAGAAGGTTAAAAATTAAAATTAAGACAACACTATAATTCCTCAAATCTATATTATAATACAATATTGTTAGTTCCCAATGATATCATATATAGAAACTTATCATATAAAACGTCAGTTTAAACATCTGAACGCTATATATAATCTACATTTCACGTCGCATCGTGTAACAGTCAGGTTTGACGCGGGCGAATTTCTAGTAAAATGCGATACATTTAGCAACGCGACGTGCTTGATAAATAACCCCAGCCGAGACCCGACGTCACTAGTGGACTAGTGACGTGAACATTGCACAGTTCTGATTTGGTTAACTAAAAATAGTGATGTATGTATGTAAATAATGCAATTGGATGGGTGCGACTTGGAAGTATCCAAGACGTGTTTAGAATTTAGTGTCTTCGATTTTTTTAACCTTGTTATGAGATAAATAATAAAGGAAGAATCTGTATTTTGACACAAGCGTGTGACTGTATATGACAGGTTATGGGTTCAATTCCCATTCGAAGAAATTAAATATTTTCCATTTCGCTCACAATTTGGTGGAAAGTGGGGAACAGAAGTGTCTTAATAGGAAGGGAATTTCTTAAGTTGTTAAGGTTCCCAGGTGCCCTCTGTCTATCCAGATATGTTCAGAATTGGAGGTGAAAAAAAAATCAAAAACTAAGCTCAACATATAATTTCAACCAAATTATTTAGCAGAGGTTAAACGGCACTTTTATAATCCTATTATATTGAGTATTTACCCGTTTTCCGTTTATATGTTTTTGGACAATAGTTATTTTTACTCCTACAAAGAAAATCTTATAAAGAAATTTATAAATTCAGCTCAAAGCCAAAATTCTAAGAAACGCCTTAAAAATAAACTTGAGAACGTCTTATATAATATTTTAGTTTGGATTTTGTTTTAATCATTTCGAAATTTCTTTTCTACGAAGCGAAGTCACTTTAATTTAAAGGTGAACCACAAAACATTCAACATTTTTATCCATACCTATATTATAAATTCGAAAGTAACTCTGTCTGTCTGTCTGTCTTTTACGCAATCAGGGTCAAACCGCTAATTCAATTGTGATAAAATACTCATATAGAGATACTTGAGGGTCTTCGGATGAACATAGGTTACTTTTTTTTCTCATATTTGTAATATTGTCGATATATACTAATATATTAAAATATTTTTTAATTTGACAGGCAAAGTATTCTGCCATCTTAATAACAACCGACCGTTGCTAAGCAACGGTTTGCACAGTTTGTTTGTTGTTATAAGAAAACGTCACCCAAAATGGGCTTGCTTAACGCATACATGGCGGGCGCTGACTCAACCTTATGAGATACATAAAAACAATGTTTTACAAAAATATTGTCCTTTAAATAATGTTTAAAAAAGTCCGCGATACATATACCATGTTATGGTGTTATCTTTTAGGGTTGAGCAAAAGTAACCATTTTAATTAATTTACTTTATAAATACTTATTTAGAAAACGTATTAACATTTGAACGTAGCGGGGCTCGAACCTGCGCCTCCTGGAAACCGACCAGGGTTCGAGTTACGTTCCCGCTACGTTCAAATTTTTATACGTTTTCTAAATAAGTATTTTTCTTTCCTAAGTGTGAAATAACATTTTAAAAATGTTTAAAAATAATTTACTTTATATTTATCGGGTTTTTGTAATATAATAGTCACTTTTAGCATATTATCTAGATTGAAATTATAATTTACTGTATAACATTCTAATAAATAATTAAGGAGATGTCACTGATTCGAAATGACCTAACCTACGAGCTGCATAGTATGACCGACGCAAACGGACAGATGACTTTGACGGTTTTGTAAATTTTCAGACATTTTCGAACTACTGTTAATTTTTATGTAATTATTTACTGTTTATAATTAATTTATACTTTTCTTTGGATCTTCGCTTATTCGAGTAGTAGATTAGTTAGATTTTTATTAATTTCTTGGTGTGGTGTAAGTTACGGCCCTGCGCGACAGCGGCATAATATTATTTAAGTATTAAGAAAAATATTGTTGGTTATTTCATCTTGGTTGGATGGTTATCTATACCATTGTTATCCACTTAATAAATTGTAGTTTTAGTTTTATGGGATTTTATTTGACATTGCTCCCAAAACTTATAATATTTAATGTAGAAAGGACTTTAGTTATTTCATATAGTATCTATGTATGCGCGCAAGTAAAACGTGGAAAAAGATTATTCCTGGGTAAATCAGTAAAATCGATCACTGAAAGTCTAATAAAAATCAATTCAGTTATTCTGGACATTAGCTCATGGAAATAGAAAGACAGACAGAGACAAAAAAAATATTTTTTTTTTTTATTCTATTTGAGTATTATGTAATTAACTACATTCAAAAACATAGCACAACACATTTAATTTCAATTCTTTTAAATATTTATTTTAGGTACTTTGATAATATTAATAATATAGCTGGTTTTGTTTAGTTTTTTTTATTAATATTTTATTGGTTAAGTGTACTTATAATTTTTTTCATCTAAATTAGTTACATATTTTCAAAAACTATTTCATAAATATATCTAATAAGCATTCGTATAGTTTAAGCGAGCGAAGCCGCGTCCGGGTCCGCTAGTATGCATATAAAATAATGTACTGATATAAAAATATTGTATAATTGACATTTTTTACAAAACTCGCAGGCTGCTTGTTTGTCGAGTGGGTTGTTTGTAAGGTGCAGGTTGTTAGTTCAATTCCCATGATTTCTATACTCTTGTATTATGTGATTTTTATACCACAAAATCTGCCTTATTTTGTATGTATAATCCTTCCTAGTCCCACTCGCTCAAGGAGATCATGTGTCATTCCGACGCTTGAAATTCCCAAGACTAACACAAAATTTATGCAAAAGTCTTTCTCCGTACAGGCTGTATTACTTTGAAACAAGCTTCCTAAGTCTATCCAACAAAGCTCATCTATAGTGTCCTTTAAAGCATCATTAAAAAAGCATTTTATCAAAGAATTAGACAGTACTTATCATTGAAGATTGAAGAAAAAAAAAAAGAACTTCATAATTATATTAGTATTAAATATTGAATATATAATATGTATGTATTCATGTATGTATGTATGTATGTGTATGTAGGTATATATATTTTTTAATATATCATATTTATGTTAAAAAATCTTTCCGAAAATTGCACAATTCTGTCATCCCGCTATTTGTTTATTTCACCCACTTCCACAGGTTGACTGGAACAAATCTCTTTTAGAGATAAGTCCACCTTTGTTAACCTCATTTCTGTAACTTTATTTTTTTTTTTTTTTTATAGTGCAATAAAGAATATATATATATATATATATATATATATATATATATATATATATATATATATATATATATATATATATATATATATATATATATGGATAAACGTTGTCTAAATATATGTATTTGTCATCTTTTTTTCAGCTTTATACCATATTCCGGATATAGCAGGGTAGTTAGAGGGAACTGCCTAACTACACCTAGTGAAACGACACTCCATTTCACACTTTTCGCCGAATTTTCAAAGCATGGACTGTTGAAAGGCAGAACTTAACGCTGCACTTTTGCCTTGTCACCACATCGAAGATATTAAAATATTAAATATTTTATTTCTGCGATTGTGAATCGAAACCAAAACCATTCGCGTTTACAGCCACACCACGTTCACACCACGACTGGCCCTATATATTTTTCAACATTTCACATAACAAAAACACCAATACCATTCAAAAATACCAACCAAATAATATTTGTTAAGCCAAATTACATTAAGTAGATAGTTAAAAACGTTCCTGAACCAAAACCCAGTGCTGGTGTGATGAATAATGAAGCAAGTTGTAGACTCTTGCCCTTCCAACGGCCGCGGTCAGTGAACAATGGCCACTGCGATTTATCAAAGCGGCCGCGCTCACACTAAATAGTAACAACAGTGTGTTTTCTACGTTGAAATACGAAAATACTGTGAAAATGAATGCCTATTTTGAATTTTAGTTTTAGTTTTAATATGAGTGTAGGTAGGTCAGTTCGGATGTGTAGGGTTGAATGTGGTGTGAATTCGAATTTGTTTGAGGTTTTTTTTTGTTTGTAAGTATATGAGGTCGGTCGGTAACTGTAAGCGTGACTGGTTGTGGGTTCGATCAGCACTCGATGAAATTAAATATTTATTTACATTTATATTTTCATTTCTTCGCTCTCGTGTCGAGGTAAAGCGCGGCGTTGAGCTCCGCCACTCAGCACAAAGTAGGGAACGTAGTGTCTTAACATTAGGTTCCTTCTACCCACCCAGCTATGTGCAGGATACAGAAAATATAAAAAAAAATGGAACGGAGACCGGAATGTATTTGGACAAGGTTCTCCCTATCTACCCTCTATACAAATATGGAGTAAAACATGACGCAGATATACCTATATCATTTCTCATTTGTTATATTTTATACAACGCGCAATGCCTCGGGAATTCAACGGAAAGTGGGAAACGGAAATGTCTTAATGGGAACGGAGTGTCTTAACGCTAGGTTCACATATTCCCAATGTTTACCCTCTTAAAAATCAATAGTAGTTTTATCCGATAGAACTTTGTATGTTGAATGGCGGAACTCAACGCAACATTTCGAACCTATATTCATTGCGTAATAATCAACGGTCGTCACTATGTCGACCTCGTATAGCAGTAAAGGCCGAGAGAACCTTGGACTCTAGTGTTAAGACATTACGTTCGCCAATGGGAAACATTTCAATCCTCGAGCAGGAATCGAACCCACAACCCGTCGCACTTACAGTCACCTGCTTGTTCCCTACACCACGACCGGCCTCATTTGTTAACTTGGCACTCCCTAATGACTGCGTGAAGTGTGGTCGGTAAACAAAGGATATTGCGATCTATTAGAACGACGACTCGGCACACGCATCATTACCATTAACCTATATATACATAAATATATATATTTTATGTATAAAAAGTGATATTTTCTATATAAAACAAGTTTTCTCTTTGTCGTTTACATCAATGAAATATGTTGTATTATTTTTATTACACGTATCTCAAAAAGTTTTTATTTTTTGCTTTTTAATAATGTTAAAAATATTTTTAAAATTATTTATATACAAAATTTGGTTATATGAAATCACAATACAATACTCTATTAATTAAATAATAAAGTAAATAGATTTTTATGGATTTCTATTTCACTAAATGAATTGTAAAAGCCATTTTTGACACTTTTTTCTTTATTTTGTGTGCAGAAAATTATATTCTTTTGTAAAATTCAAAAAGCAGCCTTTCATCCGATGACAATAAGGAATCTCGTGTTCAGACAATCTATTCCGCATTTTCCGCCTAATATCCAAGGCATTATGGGTTAAATGGCGGCGTAAAATATAAATAATTCATTTCAACGAATGAAAATCGAACCCACAGCCTCCACGACGGCCACTATATTCCTATTTCATATAAAATATATAACTAATGTAATAAACAGAAAACAGTACCCAACAATTATGTACACATATAAATAGTGAGTTCAGTCATCCTTAAGGATGTTAAGTCGAGCACGAAATGCAATCCAGGAACCACGACAGGATTAGCGGAACGAATCGACTTGTGAATGCAGAGGAAGGTAATTTTGAGTAAAATAACAAATCGACTTCCCAATACCTACTACTACGGTAGGTATTGTTGAGAAAAATGACGAATCGACTCGCATATACCTACTGCCATAGGTAGGTGCCTATTGTTGTAGAGGAGATGAAATATTTACTTAAATTAATATTCCCATTTCTTCGCTCTAGTGTCGAGGTTAAGCACGGCGTTGAGTTCTGCCACTCAACACGCAATGCCTCCAGAATTCGGCAGAAAGTGGGGAACGGAGTGTCTTAACACTAGGTTCCCTCTGCCTACCCTGCTGTGTGCACGCTACGGGATACAGCGTGAAGCTAATTTATTTTATTTATTTTTGACTCGCATGTATCTACTGCGGTAGGTATTGTTAAGTAAAATAAGCATTCAAACTCCTAATTGCTGGAAGTACGGAAAGTGAAGGAACGTACTTTATGCTTTTCAATGGAACTCGATGGATTTATTTTATTTTCTACCGGGAGTGGGTCCGTATTATGAATTTCTGCTGGCCGAGATACATTTTTAATTTTACGAATGCAGGAACTAAAATTCTGTTCTTTCTTTTCCTTTTGCACAGTTCCCGGCAACAGAACGTCGTGCATAAATAATTAGTCATTTTAAAGGACAATTGCTGGTTTCTCTTTACTTTTGTAGTTGACGTTTTTAAAGTACGCAAATTAAGTTGTTTCGTTTCGTGTTTTTGTTGTGTGGTAAGCTAGAAAAGTGTGAAAATTTTTAAGTTTTCATTAAAATATTTTATGAAGAAAGTTGAATTCTGTATGACTAATTCTCCTGTCACAATTTAAATTATGAAGTTTTGAAAATAGACTGTTGTAAGTAGCTGTTACGCATTATACCACTAATAAATATTTGTAATATTTAGCACAATTATTAGGGCACAGGTTGTGGGTTTGATTCCTACTCGAAGAAATGAAATATTTAATATTTTTATTTCTTTGCTATGGTATCCAGACAAATACACCACCTTTAGAATTCGTCAGAAAATGGGGAGCGGAGTGTTTTAACACTAGGCTCTCTTTATGTTACTAAAGCTGATAAAAAAATACAAATACATACAAAGATAATATTGTATCCAATTAAGCAATCCTCTCCAATTGTCCAATTAAAGAAAGCTGTGTTGTCTCAAACTCTACGCTGCGTGAAATAAATCATTGATTAACCACCTAATAATACATACAATTTTATCTCAGAATATGGTATGAGATGCAAAAGGAAAATTACGTAAGACGTTATAACACAAGAAATAGAAAAAAGAACAGAAAATACAAAGGAAAAGAGGAAAAGACTGCTCGTTATAGCTTATATAATATATTATAATAATAACTATTTCACAAAATAATGTTGTATTTTAATATTTTGAAATCTCACATTTTACCTCACATGGCAGGATTGGTTAAAGAGAAAACGAACATAAAAGATAGAACTTTGTGTCAATATATTCCGTTTTCTCTTTTTCACCCGTACTCTAGACATGATGCTAGATTGGAGTAGCGGAACTCAGACGATGCAGCTCCATGATAAACTCTCAAATTAATAATTAACTAATGCAGTCGTGCTCTCAAGACCGACTTCACCATATTTACAAAATTTGTTTAGGAAACACCAATATTGATTAGTTACGTTCCCCTTTGATCTATCAATGTGTGTATGAGACTAATGGCAGTCATATATTAGTTGATAACTTTAGAAGTTTGGCATTATCTTTTGTCAGAAACTACGAATACCTTATGTTTAATTAAATTGATATTGCTTGCCTTCGTCGTTCATTTTTAGATAAATTGATAAATAATAAGGATATTTTAATTTGAGGCCAGTCGTGGCGCAGGGGCACAAAGTGTGCCTGTAAATCGACTGGTTGTGGGTTCGATAACCACTCGAGGAGATGAAATATTTGTTTACATTTATATTTTAAAAAATTGGCGGTAAGTGGGGAACAGAGTGTCTTAACACTAGGTTCTTTCTGCCTACCCTGCTGTGTGCGGGATAAAGCGTAAAGCTGAAAAAATAATAATAAGGATATTTTTAGAACTTTCGTAGTAGCTTCAAGCTATTTTCTGCAAAAAAAAGATTGCCCACGTTTTAAATCCAGCTTCGTCCTGAATCTCACATATAGTAGGGTAGGCAGAAAATTCTCACTGCTTCTGCAATAGCAGAATGTGTGGGAATCGAACCCACAACCCGTGGCGTCGACAGTCACTCGCTCGTGCCTCTTGGCGCCATCACATTAGGATGACCCATGACTTTCCGCCCAATTTTCGAGGATGGCGGAAATCAACGCTGCACCAGGCCTTGTTATCAGAGCAAAGAAATCATTTCAACTAGAAGGCTAAAGGGCCATTTTTCATTTGATATTTTATATTAACAACACCGAAAAGGAGAATTGATAAAGAGCATTTTGATTTTTTTGCTAAAACTTATAATCGATATTCATAAAAATTAACTGTGTAAGCTTAATTTCCTTTTAATATGTAGAAACGGCCAATTTTTTTTTAAATAACTTTCAAAGTAATAGAGACAGGTGAACTAATTTTATAAATAAGATTCTAAGCTAGAGATTGCTTATAATATAAGCAATCTCTAGCTTAGAATCTGTCAATTTTATACTTACTTAGAAAACGTATAAAAATTTGAACGTAGTGGGTCTCGAACCCGCGCCTCTTGGAGCCGACCAGGCGCTCCGACCACTAATTTGTTTTTTTCAGCTTTACGCTGTATCCCGCACAGCAAGGTAGGTAGAGGGGACCTAGTGTTAAGACTCTCCGTTCTCCACTTTCTGCCGAATTCTGGAGGCATTGCGTATTGAGTGGTAGTACTCAATGCCGCGCTTTGCCTCGACACCAGAGCGAAGAAATGGAAATATAACTCCTCCAGTGTGGATCGAACCCACAACCAGTCGGTTTTACAGTCACTTTATTCCGCTGCGTCACGACTGGCCTCTAATTTCCT
This sequence comes from Heliconius erato x Heliconius himera, assembly GCA_013421005.1. Taxonomy (NCBI): domain Eukaryota; kingdom Metazoa; phylum Arthropoda; class Insecta; order Lepidoptera; family Nymphalidae; genus Heliconius; species Heliconius erato x Heliconius himera. Next base: position 6,336 of record JAATLQ010036377.1, on the reverse strand, counting down.
GACAATTCTATCTATACAATAATTTCACACATTAAACAAAGAAAAAGAAATCCAGTAAAGCACTACCTATTTTATCTAAGAAATTCAGTAAAATAGTATCTATTCTATCTCTATCTATACAAGGCAGTATTTATTTTTCATTAAGACAGCTGGAAAATAGTGGAGTGGCGCTCCAGTCAAATGTCTGCTGCCGCTAAGTACATATCAAATACTTCATTCACTTAGTAACGTTAAATTTAATTTAGTTAGTGATGTAGCAATTTGCAGTGGAATATTTACATTGTTGTATTCAGGCTATTTATATTTACAGGATATTCGTTGAAATAACTAAATATACTTGCATTTTATAATAGAAATTAAAATAGTTAATTTATAAGTTATATTTTTATTTCTTCGCTCTGGTGTCGAGGCAAAGCGCGGCGTTGAGTTCCGCCACTCAACACGCAATGCCTCCAGAGCTTGGCGGAAAGTGGGGAACGGAGTGTCTTAACACTAGGTTCCTTCTGTCTACCCTGCTGTGTGCGGGAACAGAGTGAAGCTGATAGACCATTTCCTCGTATGGAAATCGAACTTACAACCATTGTTAAAATTTACACTTCACTATGATCGACTCATTTTGTAATATGTATAAAATACATAATTATTTATATGAAATTAATAAAAAAATATTTTTTGATTGTATTTCTATAGACCACAGATGATATATAGAAACTCTTTAGTTTGATTTAAATAAAAATATTTTTATGAAGAACAATAAGAGATATATCTAATATACAAGCAAAACTAGTGTCTATTATCTTTATATGGCATAAATTCTATTCAATTTGTACCCAGTTGTAAGTACATTTCTATAATAGTCCAAGCAAACTGTAATTATTACAAAAAAATGTATATTTTATTTTATAAAAATCCAGAATTAACGTCTGACCCAGTTTTTATCATAGGCATTAATTGGCAGGCAAATTAGATAAATATGTCGTGTCGAGGTCAGCGGGAGCGGATATTTAATTAAATATTAGTACTTATATAAGATTAAAAATTTAAAAAATCAGCTTTACGCTGTATCCCGCACAGAGCATGGTAGGCAGTGGGAACCTAGTGTTAAGATACTCTATTCCCCACTTTTTTGACAAAGTTTTCGAGGCATTGCGTGTTGAGAAGCGGAATTCTACGCATTGCTTTTGCCTTGGTGTCAGAAAAACTGAAAATATTAATTAATAATATTTGTCATTGAAAAAGGTCTGGTCGTCCATCCGTACGACAAACGCGATCATAGCAGTAAAGAAAAGAATTCGGAGAAATTCTCACCATACATAAGTATTAGATTTTATGTCTTTCGAATTCAGCATTTATTAACCACAAATAGCTGGTATGGGGTAGCTGGATAAAACAGGCTCCTAGTTCAACTATGTATTTCATATAATGTTATATGAAATACATAGCTATGTAGTTTTATGTATTTCTTAAGTAATGTAAAAAAGTAAAACTCGTCAAAATATCGTTTAGCATTGAGAGTAAATATTAAAAATGTTTAAAAAATATATGAAATGGAAAAAAATGGTACGGACCATATACCTGTAAAGTTATTAGATTTTAAATAATAAAAAAAAACGATGCATTTCTCAATAATTCTAAAAAGTTAAAAGTGACGGATGAAATATCGTTTTCTTCAACTTCATACACAATAAAACCAGTAAAATTTCTCTGGTCCAGAATCCAGTAAACCTTTTGTGTGTGGGCTCAGGCATAGTTAAAAACGTTTCCCAAAATTAGCGAGTTAGGAAAGCGCTTCTTATTTATTTTGTATAATACAATGCTTTAGGGAATAAGATAGGCTTTTAGGAAAGAATAAGTTGCTGCTAGTATATAGATTTTTTACACAAGGATTTTTTATTCAAGAAATGGTCTCCCGGAGGACAGCGTTCAGACTATTTATTGTATAAAATATACATAATAAAGTAGATTGTATCGTGGTCAATAATTAAAATATCTGCATGCGATCAGCATCCTATATATGTCACGAGTACGTATAGGAACGTATACCTATTTTATTTCAAAATATTGATTTTTTTAGTAAAAATACTATGAAATATAATACAACCATAACATTACAGGACATTTTTGTACTACACATGTCTATAAAATGTCTACAGCTCTGTGTTCTTTTTTATATATTGTTTATTAATAACATATATTCAGACCAGTTATGGTGAAAGGGCACAAGCGTGTGTACACGCGACATTTTGTAGGTTCGATTTCTATTTGATTAAATGAAATATTCAATATTTTCAGTACCTCGCTCTGGTGTCGAGATAAAGCGCGGGGCTGAGTTCCGCCACTCGACACGATATATCTCCAGATTTTGGCAAAAAGTGGGGGGCGGAGTGTCGTAACTCTAGGCTATTTTTACCTGCCGTGCTACACACGAGATTAAGCGTGAAAGCAAAAATGTGCAAGTAAGCACTTTTTAAATGTAAATAAAATAAATAATTCTATAATTACATTTCTACTGAGAATACACGTTTTATAAGCATTTATTATTTATTCTGTATTTATACCAACCAGCTTACGTTCCAGCAGGTTACATTTCATTAAAAAGATCCATTAAGGTAATGGGTTGTCAAGTCGTCTTTTGTTGCAACGTTAATCATAGCTTCGAGCAATATCTTGTGACAAGTATAAATCATTATTACTACCATTTTGAAATTGTATAAATATATGACATAATATTCAACAACTTAAGTGCGTGTTAAAATTTATGAAACACTAGTTTAGTACTGTACTAGTAGTTTCACGCTGTATCCTGCATGAAGCAGGGTAGATGAGCCTAGTCTTAAGACACTTCGCTCCTGACTTATCGCCGAATTCTGAAATTGGTGTCAACCTGTCGATTTTGCAGTCAAATAAAATATTAAATATTTTATTTGACTGCAAAATCGACAGGTTGTAGGTTTCATCCCCGTTCGAAGAAATTAAATATTTATTTAAATTTATATTTTCATTTCTTCGCTCTTGTGCCGAGGCAAAGCGCTGCGTTGAGTTCCGCCACTCAACACGGAATGCCTCCAGATTTCGGCGGAAAGTGGGGAATGGAGTGTCTTAACACTAGGTTCCTTCCGCCTACCCCCTGCTGTGTGCGGAATACAGCGTGAAGCTAAAATATTTCATTTCTTCAAATAGAAATCAAACCCACAACCTGTCACGCTTACAGTCACACGTTTGTGACTTTACACCGCGACTGGCCAAATCAAATATTATTTAAAAGAAATAATTTTAAAGATTATAAGCATTTAAGTTTCGCTTGTCTTTTATGTATAACTTTTATTTTCATAACATATCACCGCACTAATAAACTATTCAAAATGTCTATAACAAAATTTATAGTTCAAAAAAAAAAACAACACAAAAGAAATACATTAAAACAAGTTCACTAAAACACGGAAACTATAAGAATAGTAATCCGTTGGTTCACAAAGTCCACCTTGCAACGCCAACGGAACACTGAACAAGTGCTGTGAAGTTGGAAACAATGTAACGGGATTCATCGTTGAATATAAAAGCGACTCGTCTAACTCAAATTTGTTTAGCATAAAACTCAATTACATGTGAAAAGTAGAATTCGAATTCAATTTTACAGCAGTTATACATTCATACAATAGTTTTTTTTTTCAGCTGTTCGTTGTATTACGTATATGGAAGGGTAGGTAAAGGTAACCTAGTGTTACGATCGTTCCTCACTTTCCGCTGAAATTGCATGGCATTGCGTGTTGAGCGGCGGAAATCAACGCCGCGTTTCCCATGGTACCAGAGCGAAGACACGAAAATATTAATAAATAATGATACATTCCGTATGGTAAGAGTATGGTGTAAGAGGCGCAGGTTCAAATCTCGCTACGTTAAATTTCTTAAAATTTTTATAACACTTTAAACATATATTGAGGCCAGTCATGGCGCAGCCGCACAAAATGTGACTGTTAAACCTACTGGTTGTGGATTCGATCTCCACTCGAGGAGATGAAATATTTACTTAAATTTATATTTCTATTTCTTCGCTCTGGTGTCGAGGCTAAGCGCGGCGTTGAGTTCTGCCACTCAACACGCATTGCCTTCAGAATTCGGCAGAAAGTGGGGAATGGAGTGTCTTAACTAGGTTCCCTCTGCCTACCCTGCTGTGTGCGGGATACAGCGTGAAGCTGGTTTTTTAAACATATATAAAACATAATTCCCTCGAATAGAAAGCGAACCCACACCCGTCGCGTTTACTTGTTCCCCTGCTCCACTACGACCATAACAACAGTTTGCAAACGCACCAAAAGTTGTTTAGAATCTCGCTACGTGTTTCCTCATGCATGTTTCATTTGAAGGCTATAAATTTGATGCGGGACGTGAGACTCGCGACAAATGCGGCGGTGTAGGCCGCGGTCGCTTTATTCATTCATAGAAAGAAAATTTAATGACTATTAAAATATTATTTCTTAGCATCCTGTATATAAGTTTTTGTTTAAATATTAATTTTAAGTTGTTTTAAATATATAGATAGGTATTTTTATATTAAAATGTATCTATGTAGTTTTACTAAAATATATTGAATCCTTAACACGTAATGCTTCCAGAATTTAGGTGAAAGTGGACGACGGAATGTCTTAACACAAGGTTTTCAGGTTCCCTCTGTCTACCCTATTATATGCGGGATACAGCGTGAAGTTAAAAAAAATATGTTAAACCCTTAATTGTTGTAGTGCTTTCTCGTAAAATTTATAGTTGAAAGTCCATCTTTCGAGTCAAAAGTAAGCTTTACAAATGAATCGTCTGGGAACAGACCGTTGGTCATTAAATATGCCCGTGGGCGGAGGACCTGCAATTTTAAGTGAGGCATTTCATTTTTGGCGACTTCTGGTCCTACATGCATATATACAGTACAACTAAATTATTTAAGTATTTTACCATATTGTTATTTTTATGTTTTTTCAGCACAATATGTTATTTACTCCAGACTGAATAGATAATAAAGGTAATTTGCAAGACATTGTGTGATGAATGGCGGAACTCAACGTCGTATTTTGTCTTTTAAGATTTGAAATAACAATCAGCACGTTAAAAGTAAAATCTTTAACCAACATAATGACATAGGTATGACTGTAAAAGCGATAGGAAATTAAATATTTAATTTTAAATTTTGTCTTTCAACACGCAACGCTTTCATTCCGCGGAGAGCAGGAAACGGAAATGTCTTAATGAGAACGAAGTGTCTTAACACTAGGTGCACTATATGCGAGATACAGCCTCAATCTAAAAAAATAAAAAACTAAATAACTAAACAATAAAAAAAATTACGAAAAGGCAAAAAAAATGCTCAAATAAAAAAAAACACAAGACTCCACACGTGTGAAGTACTGTTTGTGCGTAAAGGGAACGTTTGCCCGAGGGCGGACTTTGCACGTTTTCTACTAGCACCGAGTCTCACTTGACAGGCTATTTAATGTCTCAATTCTGGAGCCCCGCCGCACTGGAGCTATCAAAGTGTACCATTTCATTTGAGAATTCTGAGGGAGAACAAATGGAGTATTTCCAACTATTAATAAAGATTTAAGTTTAATTTAAGATTTTAGTTTAATTTAGGTTTATTAAGGCCAGTCGTGGCGCAGCGGCACAAAGTGTGACTGTAAAAGCGACTGGTTGTGGGTTCGATCCCCACCCGAGGAAATGAAATATTTACTTAAATTTATATTTCCATTTCTTCGCTCTGGTGACGAGGCTAAGCGCGGCGTTGAGTTCTGCTTCTCAACACGCAATGCCTCTAGAATTCGGCAGAAAGTGGGGAACGGTGTGTCCTAACACTAGGTTCCTTCCGCCTACCCTGCTGCGTGCGGGATACTGCGTGAAGCTGATCCACAAACATAGAAAGTAAAATAAACGCGATAGTCATTTTATTTGGAGCTTAATACCAACGAACCACAATCAAACACAGACAGACAAACACGACAAATATATAATAAACATAAATCTCTATTTGAAGCTGAACAAACATTCCTTCCTATATTCATAGCTATTACAACGTAGAAGCACATCAGTGTATGTAAATTGCGTCAAAGGCCCGGGAGATGTACCGGGAAATATTATTAAGCACTACGAACGTACGTTTGCAAAAGAGACCAATGCTACAGCTTTGTATGGGTTTATTTGTTTATCTCTATATATAATAAGACAGTAAAAATATTTTGTCTGTACATTTAGTAATTTTGACTGAAATGGATAGAGGGACACTTAAAAAGACTAATAGAAAGCAAAAAGATTTTTTTTGAATTTCTTGTCTGTCTGTCTGTCTGTCTGTCTGTC
>JAATLQ010036376.1:0-37679 GCA_013421005.1 Heliconius erato x Heliconius himera | reverse complement strand
ATTCTAATAAATAATTAAGGAGATGTCACTGATTCGAAATAACCTAGCATACGACCGGCATAGTATGACCGACGCGAACGGGCAGATGACTTTGACGGTTTTGTAAATTTTCATACATTTTTGAACTACTGTTAATTTTTATGTAATTATTTGCTGTTTATAATTAATTTATACTTTTCTTTGGTTCTTCGCTTATTCGAGGAGCAGATTAGTTAGATTTTCATAAATTTCTTGGTGTGGTGTAAGTTGCGGCCCTGCGCGGCATCGGTGTAATAGATTTTTCCCGGGTAAATCAGTAAAATCGATCACTGAAAGTCCAATAAAAATTAGTTCAGTTATTCTGGATATTAGCTCGGGGAAATAGTAGTAATAATAATGTAGCTGGTTTTGTTTACTTTTTTTATTAATATTTTACTATGGTTACGTTTACTTATATTTTTTTTATTTAAATTAGTTACATATTTTCACAAACAATTTCCTAAATTGAGGCCGGTCGTGGCGCAGCGGCACGAGGTGTGACTGCAAATCGACTGGTTGTGGGTTCGATCCCCACTCGAGGAGATGAAATATTTACTTAAATTTATATTTCCATTTCTTCGCTCTGGTGTCGAGGTTAAGCGCGGCGATGAGTTCTGCCACGCAACACGCAATGCCTCCAAAATTCGGCAGAAAGTGGGGAACGGAGTGTCTTAACACTAGGTTCCCTCTGCCTACCCTGCTGTAGTACACTGGGTTCTATTTCTAATAAGGTGAATCTGCATATAGACGTAAATCAGCTTTACGCTGTATCCCGCACAAAGCATAAGCTAGCTAGGCAGCGGGTACCTAGTGTTAAAATAATCCGTTCCCCATTTTTCGCCGAGTTCTTGAGGCATTGTGTGTCGAGTGGCGGAACTCAACGCCGCGCTTTGCCACGGAACCAGAGCAAAGAAATGAAAACATAAATATTAATAAATATTTCATTTCCTCGAGTGGGGATCAAACCCACAACCAGTCGATTTTACAGTCTCACTTAGTGCCCCTGCGTTACAACTGGCCTCTATATAGACATATTTATAAAAATACATACTGCCCAGATGTTGATGGATATTGCCAATTGCCATTGTAACAAGACAAATAGTGATATTGAGCACCACCTCTTAACACGCAAGAGTGAATGGAAAGAAGGGAATGTCATAACACTAGGTTTTGCTTCTGGCTACCCTTCTTATGGGAAACGTGATGGCGCGATATTCTAAAAAAACCTTTTAGGTTTTTTTTACCAAAACCTGAAAATTCACAACGTTTAAAATGAGAAGAAAATCTCTAAGTCTAAATAAATATCACCAGATAGATATAGATAGGTATATATCCAGTCGTGTCGTAGGGACAAGCGTACGACTTTAAAAGCGACATGTTGAGGATTTGGGAGGGTTGGCTCCCAAATTCGGAGGAAAGAGGGGAACGGAAGTGTCTTAATAAGAACGAACTATCTTAGCACTAGGTTCCCAGGTTCCCAGTGCCTACTTTGTTAAGTTCGGGATACAGCGTGTAGCTAAAAAACAAATAGGCACATAAACATATTATGTAGGAGTATTAAACCATTAAAAAATATGACAGCGTTGTTTTCGGAATTCCCTACAATGATTATTAGTAATTTTAACGTCATGACGTCATTCCTGAAGTCATTATTGCATAAAAAGTTGTTATGTTCATTCAAAATTTATAGTATCTATCTATTCTATTGAATTGAATATTGTAAAGCTGAAGAGACTGTTTGCTAACCACGCAAATCTCAGGAACTAAATTACCGTTTCTTATTGAAAAAATATTTTTGTGTTGGAAGGCATTTTAACTTAGCTTTACTTACATTCAGACGCTGTTTGAGTGCACCACGACGGTCTATATACAAGTGTTTTTGTCATCACCACTTTAAATGAAAGCACAGTTCCAACCACTCTATAAAAGGCTAATACAATCAAAACAAAAAAATATTGCAAAAAAAAATTATCGTTGATTTTTAAAATTATCCTTGTAAAATAAAATGCCATTTGTTAAGAATGACTGGACTGACTGAATTTGCGGTGAAGTTGAACGTTGTTTAGGTTTAGTATGGAAAATAAGTAATTGCGTAAAATAGAACGAGATACTCCTTTCTCGTTCGGGTATGTTTTTTGAGAATGGAAGTGGCAGATCGGCAACGTTTATTAGTATGTGTTAACGTTATTGGTAACTGAGTTACACGTAATACAGAATGGATAAAAATCATACAATTAATATAATAATCCTACGTCTAAGCTGTTGTGCAATCTTTTTTATTTTTTTTAACATGAGTTTGAAATATTTTACAGTCGAAATTTTATGCTGCTACCGCAAAAAGAGCTCAGACGCTTCCACCCTGTATATATAACTGTTTTTTATTGGCCGCTTTGCCTGCATAGTCACGAAATATAGTCGAAGACCTTCCTCATTTAATAAAATAAAATAAATAAATCAGCTTCACGCTGTATCCCGCACACAGCAGGGTAGGCAGAGGAAACCTAGTGTTAAGACACTCCGTTCCCCACTTTCTGCCGAATTCTGGAGGCATTGCGTGTTGAGTGGCAGAACTCAACGCCGCGCTTAACCTCGACACCAGAGCGAAGAAATGGAAATATAAATTCAAAAAAATATTTCATCTCCTCGAGTGGGGATCGAACCCACAACCAGTCGGTTTTGTAGTCACACCTCATTTAATGGACTATATAACACAAAAATATTTTTCAATTCGAACCAACAGTTTCTGAGACTAGCATGCTCATCCAAAGAGAATCTTCAGTTTTATAATGCTGGAATAGAACACAGATAAACATCAAAAACATAATTGAATGTAAAAATTACAGTAGATTATTATTTTAATAAAATAAATACAATTTAAAGCAGACACCTTGACTTTATAAGAGAATCTAAAAACAAATGAATACTGATGCTTAGCACAGGTGCTTACAACAATACAAGACGAGTCAAATATAGAAACTGTGCGCGTGCGCGTTCTCGTGCGCCTTATTTGTAATTGCACACACAGAAACGTTGTATGTGCACACACATTTATGTACAATGTACGTAGTATATTTATGATACGTGTGTACGTATATTTATATATCTGAGGCTAGCTTTAGACTGTAAGTAAAAGTTAAGCTAAGATGCGATAAGCCTTCCAAAACAAAAAAAAATCAATAAGAAACAGTAACTTAGTTCCTGAGATTAGTGGTGGTTAACAAACAACCTAAACGGAATGATTGTGGGTTCTCTCATTTCTCCGCTTTGGTAGACGGAGCGCGGCGCTGATCTTCGTCAATTAATATTTCGAAAATTGAGTGAAAAGTGGAGAACGGAGTGTCTTAACACTAAGTTCCCTCTACTTTTGTTTATATATTAATATCTTTAACATGTCTTGAAAATACAATTTAAACATATTAATTGTGATCGAAAAAAATGTTAGAGTACTAACAAACAAATCCAGTGAACCTAGTGCTGCTCCGTCCCTATTAAGACACTTCCATCCCTCACTTGCCACTGAATTCTGTAGGCATTGCGTGTTAAGTAACGGAACTCAACGCCACGCTTTGCCTCAACACCAAAGCAAGGCAATGAAATTATCAAATATTTCATTTCCTCGAGTGGGAATCGAATCCACATATCGCTAGGTAGGGCAAGTGCACCACTTACCTTAATATCATTGATTAATGATAATACTTCGCCACCTTCCTTTTATGATATTCTATACAATATTATTACATAGTTTGAAGTATGTCATGTTCTTAATATATATTCTACAAAACATATCTATATATAAATCTTTACATCCATTACAAATAATATGACCGTGATGACATAATAATATATCGCATCCTTAGAATGCAAGTGGCGTAACTAATTTTTTTTATAATCTATTGTTTTGTATAAAGCTTCACGCTGTATCCCGCACATAACAGGGTAGGCAGAGGGAACCTGGGAACTTAAAGGACAGACGTTACACACACGATGTTACTGGGTTTAAAAATTTGGGAACAGGGCAAAGCGAATTATACATTTTATGTCTTAAAGTCCACGAAATAAAGTTGGCTGGTGACGACTTGTTAATACAATAATGTATTTTTTAGAGTTCCGTACCTCTTAAGGAAAACAAGGAACCCTTATAAGATCACTTTGTTGTCCGTCCGTCCGTCTGTCTGTCTGTCAAGAACCTTTACCTCAGGAACGCTTGGAGATATCTAGTTAAAATTTAAAGCAAATACTCAAGTCTACGATCCATTTACAAATTTACTTTTAAAAAGGATATGGCCGTTTATATTGCAAAAAATTTCGACAATATAAAGGGAATCGAGGTTCAGGAAAAAAATCAAAACTATGTTTTTGTGGTTAAATCGTAAAGAATAATAGCATTAAAATGGGGGCAAATTTGGTATTAAGCAGCTCAGAAAAAAACCAGTCAAGTGCGAGCCCGACTCGCACTTGTCTGGTTTTTTTCCTAAAATTGAATTTTCTTACATAATATGGGTTTGATAAATGCTTGTTTTTGACTTGGGAGAACTTTTATCGTAAGGGCGCTATATAACAAGATTAAGGTGTTTCAGAAAAAAAAACACTTAAAAAAATCGTCACGATTATTTTAAAGACTAAAAATATATAAAATTTGAGTTACCACTCGTTTATAAAACAAAGTAGCGCCAAATACAATGGGTTAGTGACGTAATAGCAAAATCGTAAAATTCCTTTGCGGTTATCCTATCTTAGGGAAAATTTTAGAAATAAATCTTTATTTCTATTATTTAGTATTGGTTTTTAAAAATATTAACTAATAAAATAAATTGTAACACAACTTGCCTCGTCATTCACCGTCATAGTAGAATATTAATAGAAATTTGAATCTTGAATATTTACATTTTATTTATCATCTATAATCCTCTGGTGGACACAAAGCGCGGCGTTGAGTTCCGCCATTCCACAAACAATACTTTCAGAATTCGACGGCAAGTGGGGAACGCAATGTTTTAATGGGAACGAAGTATCACATATGCGGGATACAGCTTGAAAGTATAAAAAAAATATGTGAACCCATATTTTTTTATATTGCTATAAATTCTACTAAGGCCTTACAAAATATGTGTTATCTTTCGCTATTCAACAAGTAATGCCTCGAATTCAGGTGGAAAGCGGTGTGAGACACTCTAGAAGAGGAAAAAAGGTAAAATAATGGGAGTTTTACTGAGAAAAAAAATTAATACTATAATATACGTAACAGAGGCCGCCGTGACGCAATGGCATAACATATGATCCAACTCCACGGTTGTGGTTTCGATCCCCATTCAAGAGAAATGATTATATTCAAATTATTTTCTTTATCCCGCTCTGGTAAACAAACCGCGGGTGTCATTAGGTTCCCTCTGCCTAGGAAGTAACAAGAATAGTTATATATTAGTAGCAACAAACATGCTAAATAATATCTAAAATACAATGGCCTCAGTAAATAATTAACAATTAGAACTCTACAGAGCCTTGAAGACTCGTGACTTCCTAGTCACTTTCTACGTACTGTTGCCGATTCATTAGCGATTTAGCACAAATTATATGAGTATAAATTGAGAAATCGATTCAAGATGACCGGAGGGAATCGATTCTTAGAACTAATGGTAGTTTTATTTATCTTTTTGCTTGAGCGATTGTTATTATTATTTATTTATATAAAGATTTCAATTATTCCTTTAAATGATTTTCTTTCAAGCCGTGGTGCAGTGAAAGAGTTTAACTAAAACTTGATGGTAGTGGGCTCGATCCTTATGAGGCTGTATGATTATATTTAAATAATATTCTTTTTTCCATTCTGCAGAGACGTGACCAGGTGTTGAGTTTTATATGAAAGTCTCGAAAATTAGGTGGATAGATGAGAAAAACTGCGAAACTGACATTTTCATAAAAACCTTACATCACCCTCACATTTAAAAAAAAATTGACCCAGCATCTACAGCACCAGAGATATCTCGGATGCGTTGTCGGTTATAAATTTTAGGGCTTATAAAGGAATTAATCAAAAATTATTTACTAATTTAGGTAAGTCACCATAAATTCAGAAATATGTGCCAAGATATATAATATTCTAAATAAGACATTTCAATTTACACTATGTACTAAAGGAAATAAAACTTCTAATTTTTAACCATTTGCTATTTACCAACAAACAAACAGAACCAAATAACTGTCAATATGAAGAATAAAGCCTAGAAAAAACCATCAATCTACTCACCCTTTTTCTCCCGGGCCTAATTTATTGTTTTCTACGACAGCCGTCGCCCGGATCCTGTGGTCTGGTTCACCTAGCAACTTCTCGCATCTACCGTTGTTCAGATGCTCCCTAGCAACATTGTACGCATCACTTATATCACTTTTCACTTCACTTTCCACTACAACTTTAACACTTTTCTCACTTGAATCCTTTTCGTGCTTCTCTGGTTCTACTTCTTCTTTTTTCTCTATACCGTTCGCTATGAGCGGCGCCGGTTTGACTTGTAGCGATTTGGGTTGAGATTTCGGGGAGGATATCGTTGGTTTGCTCTCGATGGCCCCGTTCTCGTTGATCGATGTGACGTAGACTGTTGAGTTGGCGATGTATCCGTTTAGTTCTTGTCTGTTCTCGGGTTGGGAACGTTTTCTTCTATTTAACTGTAAAGAAAATAATATATTAAATATCTTTTATAATAAATTTAAAATAACTTCACGCAGAGTGAACACGAAAGTATAGTAACACACACGATTCCTTACATAATTTAATTTATTGCTTACTAGGCTGTGAAACCCACAGACTCACTTCGACTAATCAGGGCAAAACTATTATAACATAACTTTAAAAAATCCATATTTAACATCAGAAAATTACAATAAACTAATAATTTCGTATAAAAGAAAATTGAAAAGGCGACTGTATCACTAAAAATGATGTCTTCCGTGCAACCTAATCAGAAGAATAAATTTAGAAGATAATTTTATATATTTACGTTTTTTTAAGAAGAAATAGAACTTACAACTATTGCGACTGAAATCACTTTCCTAACTGCGTATATATGACAGATTTTCCTTCAATAAAAATATATTAATATGAGAGATATGTTCATTGGAAAAACCGGAACATATATATTTTATCACACTTCCCATAAATGTTAAGTGAATACAAATAGAATATTCAAGTGCACATACAACTGTATAAATAAAATTCTTTATTGCATTTCAAGTAAAATAATGTTAAAATTTATTATGAATATAAATTAATTTTCATTCTTCGAGTGGGGTTCGAACCACAAATATTATTATATAACATTGTATTAAAAACATGGCAACACTGGACTCTGACCCCCATATAACATAGAAGATCAACTAAAAAGACAAGAATCACCTCGAATTATTACGATTAACCAAACAATGGTGCATTACAGCTGCAACGAGCTATTCTTGTTTAATCAAAACCCGCCTCCAGGTCAGTCTGGTTGAGTTATCTTGATCGCAATCATCGACATCTACATTGGAATGTCTTCTGTGTTCTATTAATCTTCCTTATTATATATAATCTACTTTTATATTTAAGAACCCACTGCGGAAGGCAGAGAAATGGTTCGAAATAATCTTACAATATCTTTTATTATACATTCGAGTAGAGCTTGAACTCACAACCGCCGCGTTTAGTGTCAGAAAATGTGGCTGTGCCACGAAAACCTCAACCATTATCCTAAACGGAAATAGTTTTTGTATGAAATTAATTTAAAAACAGATAATCACATTTAAGGCAAGCGCTGGTAACGTCATGAACTAACAATGATATATAATTTTTAATATTTTTTCTTAAAGTAATAAATAATCACTAGAACCTCTAAAATTTTATACAAGTGGGAGTGAAGAGCTCGTTGTGCTTGACATATACTAGGTGCAAGAGGTAACTCAGAACGCAGCTCAGGTACAGTGGGTTACACCGACACGAGTAACGTCTTATAATATAAGCCTGAAGAGTTCCTCAATAAATGGACTTTACAATACAAAAAAAATCGAAACAGAAAATGCTGACACAAGCGGGATCAACTAAACAAACTGTTCAGCTTTATAATATTAGAATAAACAACAGTTTATGAAGTCACGAAACAGTAAAGGATCATTGATTTTTCATTATTATTTTTGAAATTTTAAAATCAGCTTCACCTGTATCCCGCACACAGCAGGGTAGACAGAGGGAACCTAGTGTTAAGACACTCCGTTCCTTTCTGCCGAATTCTGGAGGCATTGGAGGCGTGTTGAGTGGCAGAACTCAACGCCGCGCTTAGGGGCCGTTCAAGTATTACGTAAGCAGTTTTTTTGCAATTATTGACCCCCCCGTCCCCTATGTCATCAAAAATAAGCAATCCTCTTACCCCCTCCCCCAATGCTTACGTAAACATTAGCATATAATTTTTTTTAAGGTATTTTTTTATTGATATTTTATTTGTATCTGCATATATAAAAGGACATGTTCCCACTGACTGAGGTAAGACGCACGCATAGCCGTAACCGCTGATAGTAGAAACGTGAAATTTGGACAGATTTATTTTTTCAAATTCTGAAAATCCGAAAGGGATGAAATAGGGATTGAAAGTTTATATGGAAAAAAAATTAAATTAGCCGATTTTTACCGATTTTTATAAAATTTTAAATTCATTCTTAAAAATATTTCATTGAACACGTCTTTTGTGGTTTATTTTAATTCACCCCCTAAGGGTGCGAATAAGGGATTGAAAGTTTGTATAGGAAAATCCTTAAATCGCCACAGATTTTTATAAAATTTGAAATTTTGACTCTTGACAATGTGCCATTGATACCTTGGTACAATAAACTTATATATTATATTTATATTATAAAACTAATAGTTATATCGTCTACCATTCATCCGTCCACCAATTATAGCCATAATATATATGAAAAAATAAATAACTTCTGGTTACGTAATCACTAGCTAGACCCCCTACCCCCCATGTCATCAAAAATAAGCAAACCCAAGACCCCCCCCGCCCCCCTACAGTGCTTACGTAATACTTGAATGGTCCCTTAACCTCAACACCAGAGCGAAGAAATGGAAATATAAATTTAAGTAAATATTTCATCTCCTCGAGAGGAGATCGAACCCACAATCAGTCGGTTTTACAGTCACACCTCGTGTCGCTGCGCCACGACTTTGCCAAGAAATTTTAAATATTTCTATTTTTAAATATAATTCAAAAATTATGAACATTTATATATTATTTATATCCTTAAACTTGGCTTTGAATCCATCAACAAATTCCCGACATAAATTTATTTAAATCGACTTCATCGTGCAAGTCAGGTTTCACCACGTTAAAAACACATAAATAATGTTGACAAACCCATTAGAGTTAACACCGTGAAATTATTATAAAATTATTATGAATCAAAAAATTGGTCAAGAATTCTGCCACCATGGTTCCGTACCAACCATAATTGTGCCGTACATTCATAATTACGATACTTTCCCAAAGGGAAGTGCCTAGTACTTATTAAAGTTGGCAAAGTTAAATTTTCGGGGTTTTATTTTGTATTTTAGCAAAAATAAATTAGTAATAGTTTTTTTTTGTGATATAACGATGAACTTCTATTTTTCAGATTTCCTCCTTCATTTGTACTGTAAATCCATACTTATTTCCAATTTCACAATAATAGGCTCATGGCAACTATCCTATAGGTTTGGATTATGGCAAAAGGATGCATAAACGCTCGTATCTTGGCTTAAATTTTTCTATTCTCCACAGCACTATACGGCACCTAGATATTTGATATTAATTTCAGCTAGGTAACTTCTCGTCACTTTGATAAAAATATTCTTAAAATATCAACAGATACAGGGACGGATGATCGAAAATCACGACAAAATGACCCTATCCTATAAGTCTTCTCTTTTGAGGTACGGAATCCTAAAAACGTGAATATTTCAAAGTGAATCAAAATCGAGATTCCTTTTTACCCTTTAACCGTTAAGCTGGCTTCATTTAAAATAAAGCAACAAGTGGTTCGAGGATCGAGAATTTTCATTTGTCGCTTCAAATGTTAATTTATCGTTTATTTCGAAGCATTTTATCCTCAAACTAACTGTTACATGTGATTTCAGCCACATGATCAAATGAAAAAAACTAAAAACTTTGTTCTATCAAAGCGGGGCCTATATTTTTTTACTTCTTGCTATATCCCACATAATAATTGTAGATAGATTGAACCAAGGCACTCCATTCACACCGCGCTGTCTTTTTACGAAAGCGAGGAAATAAAAATAATTCATGAATGGGGATTAAACCGACAATCGTCGTGTTTGCAGCTACACACTGTGTCACAAAGACGTCAATAACGCAAGGAAATGACAATACATAAAATATGACTTTTTAAATACCATCTGACCTAAATCCTAAATACCAAGTTGTGGCGCAAAGGCACAAAGTGTGACTGTAAAATCGACTGGTTGTGGGTTCAATCCCCATTCAAGGAAATGAAATATTTATTTACAATTATATTTTCATTTCTTTGCTCTGGGTCGAGGCAAAGCGCGGCGTTGAGTCCCGCCACTCAACACGCAATGCCTCCAGAACTGGGCGGAAAGTGGGCAACGGAGTTTCATAACCTATTATCTGCCTATTATCGTGAAACTGATTTGATCTAACCTAAACCTAACCTTAAAAAAGGCTAAAGATTTTAAATATAAGTAACGTATTTTGGATATTATTTTCCTAAATTTTGTCGGAAACACAGGTCCTTCTCATCACTGCAATGGGGTCGTTCGGAGTTTAGGTTTGCGCTTGAGCGTGAAGTGGCTGCCGAAATAATGAGGCTGGTAAACCGAGCGCTCGTAATAAATGCAATATAAGTGGAACTATGTTAGTATACTATATAGTATTGAGGTCAGTTGTGGCGCAGGTTGTGGGTTCAATTCCCACTCGAGGAAATTAAATATTTAATATTTTCATTTCTTTACTCTAATAATGAAGCCAAAGCGGGGTGATGAGTTTCGCGACTCAACATGCGTAGAACAGTGTCGTGTCGTGTCATCGTCTCCGTGGTGTTTTAACACTAGGTTCCCAGGGTTCCTTTGCCTACCCCGCTACATGCGTACATATTATACATTATGTGCGTATATAGCGTGTATCTAAAACATATACCAGCGCAATATTTGTGCATGGGATATGTAGAACAAAAACTTACTTTCTTTACTTTTACATCCTTCTCTTACTATCTCACTTTCTGCCACACTACTTGTACGCTTAAAAACAAACATCGCGAAAAACTAAAGTTACATATAAGTCAACCGGTACATTTATCCAGTCACAGTTAAGTATTGAGGTTGGTCACGGCTTCAAAACCTTGAAAGCTTATGAGGTAAATCCTTAGAATAGATAGCTTTGTAGCTATCGTTTTGTTTCTGCTTAAGCCTTTCAGCGTATTGTTGGGAACGCGGTTGACTTGTGGACTGTAACAAAGGGAGTCGGTCAATACAGTCAGTCTAAAGCATTGTCCACAAATGCTGGACATTTAGCGAGATGCCCATTGAAACTGGACGATATTGGCTATTAAGATATAAAATGTTTTATTTTTTGTTCTTTTATCTCTTATTTGTTATTGTTTTTTTTTAGCTTCACGCTATATCCCGCACAAAACAGGCTAGGCCCAGGGAACCTGAGGGCTTCATGTTAAAACGTTTCCTTTCCCCACTGTTTTACCCCGCTGCGGGATACAGCGTGAAACTAAAATAAAATTACCCGTGTGTTACAATGAGAAATTTGCTCTTTTCAGATATATATGTATAAGCATATTGAGATTAAGAAACTGACAATGATACATCGCCATACATTTATTTTGTGAAGTGGCAGGAGATAGGATGTGGATATTTAAATTGCACCGCATGTTTCACTTTAATTAAATTGTATTATACATACATACACAAATATGTACCTGTACATAGTATTTCTTGATATCTATTAAATATTTAGATATTCTAGTCCCTTTGGGAAGTTACAATTACTATTTTGACACTGTTAAGAAATAAAATCATTCCTCCAAAACAAAATTGAATTTACTACAAAATTATATGTTTTTAAAAGTCTAAGTTGTTGGAAAAGAAAATTGTTTAGAAATGCAGAAAAATTTAAATAACATTTCTTTGCTTGGGATCACGCTTAAGAATAATCTTTGTAGGGCAGACATTTGTTATACTCTACCTCCAGCGAAGATAACAACATGAAGTAAGTTGTAAGAAGCGTGTAAGAATTTCAATATAGCCTGATAATAACATATGGGTTAACAGAATAGAGCGTTAGTACGGTTTCTAGAAGAGTGGACTCGAGTCCCGTATCGTTCAAATATTTAGACGTTTTTAAATAAATAACCAATATAACATAAATAAAAATAAAATTAAATCAGCTTCAGGCACACATTAGGTACGGACCTAGTATTAAAACACTCCGTTCCCCATTTTCCGAATTTTTCAGGACAATTCATGTCATTCATGTCGAGTGCCGAAACTCAACGCCGGTCTTTTGCCTTGGTGAGAGCGAAGAATTGAAAATATTCATAAATAATAATTAATTCCCTCGAGTGGGGACTGAACCCACAACTGTCGCGTTACAGTCACACCTTGAGTACCTACGCCACGACGGCCTCAACATACGTACCTACATACATATATATTGATGAAAAGGAATATTATATTCAATTATTTGCTTATTTCACATTCCATCACTTAAATAGACATCACCGTCGTGTTCTTGCAATATGCGGGCTGTTACTGATGCGTTTCCTGTCTTTGAGAAAGTTGTGCACTTAATGCTCGAAGTAACCTTTGTAGTAGTACTCGAGAGGAGAGGTCGTTTATACAAATAGAGAGGACGAAATCCGTATTTAAGGCTAAAGAGGTAGTAAACTATCTCAAGTAAAGATTCACTTTTACTACTGAGTGAATAGAAAGCTCTTTTCTTTGTTTTCATCTTTACTCTTTATCCCGCACATGGCAGAGTAGGTAGAAAGAACCTAGAAAGCTAGTGTTAAGGATCCGTTCCCACTAAGACACGTCCGTTCCCATTAAGAAACGTCCGTCACCCACTTTGGGCCTCTAGAAACTTCTTAAATAAATAAAATACCCATTCTGAAAAAGCCCAGCATTGAGTTCCATCCACCGATTTCGTGTAAATGGCAAAAAATTAACATTAGGTTTTCGACGCCTAAATATAAAATCAATTAATATTTTTTTATATACCTACTTCCCTACTTTTCTTCTCTTTTCTATATTAAACAAAAATAATATATACATATATTTTTTAGATATATTTACACTTTCTATCATAAAATTTTCAAATCCAAAACTCACCAGTCCGGTAAGGTCAATCCTTATCCTTATATCATTATAATCTATCCGTTGATGTTTCACCGACAACCATAACAAAAAACTTAATATACATTATAAAGAAATCATTTGTTTACCATCGACCTTCTAGTTTAGGTAGATTATTGAATCACTAAAGTAATATCAGGCTAATAAGGGTATTAAGCTGATTTAGATTTAGAGATCAGTACAATGTCACTAACAGCTATATTGTTGCTAATATATCAATTTAAAAGGGCATTGAGACCAACCGTGGCGCAGAGCACAAGCGTGGGACTGTAACCGTGGCGGGTTGTGGGTTCGATACCTACTCGAAGAACTTAATTTTTTTTAATTTTCATTTCTTCGCTCCGGTGTGGAGGGTTCCGCCACGCAACAGAAATGAGTTATTTTTATTTCCTCCCTCTGGCAACAAAATGAAGCGCAGCGTTGAGTCCCGCCACTTAACACACAGTATTTCGAAAAATGGACAGTTAATGACAAGTGAATGGGATCGAACCCACAACCTGTCGCGTTTACAGTCGCACGCACGACTGGCGAACTGGTCAGTATTGTAAAAGACTATACTAGCTTACTCCACTTACTTCTAAGGAGAGCTTGGACATGTCGACGGGAGTGATGCGCTTGAGGGCTGACAGCCGCTGCAGCCGTTGCCGCGCCTGCTCCTCCACCGCGATGAGGAACGCATCTTGTATTATGTTGTGGCCGATGTCTGATACTGTAGATAGGGAAGTATGATATTGTTAGATGTATGATTTGGTCATTTGTTGAAACGGAGATCGTCATGGTAAACGCGACGGTTCTGGGTTCGATTCATATTCGGGAGAATGAATTGCTTAATATATTTGAAAATTATGATGCGAAATGTGGATAATGGAGTGTCTTAACACTAGATTCCCTCTGCATACCCTGCTATATGTGGGTTACAACGTGAAGATACAAAATACAGTAAACATAATTTCGTGACTGAATAAAACATAATTTCATACAATATAGTTATAATTTCCAATTATTTTTACACATTTCACATGGTAAGACACTCATACCACCCACAAACTGCCGACTTAACACCGTGCTCTATCTTCCAGAGAGAGGAAATGTAAATAATTCCTCTCTCCCAAAAGGAATGTTCTCCCAAAAGGAAATCGAACCCACGACCGTCGCGTTTATAGTCAGACTCTAAAAAGCTCAAGGTAAAATTTAAACATAGTAGACATTTTAATATGTGGCAGGTTCTCTATCAATGCATTGATTTCAATTTTTGTTGTTATATAAAAAAGGGTTTTTTTTTATATTCAACGTAAAAACCAATACATCTTCCTTCATAGCAGAGTAAGAAAAAATAACCTAGTGCCAAATCACTATGTACTCCGCTTTACGCCCGAAACGAAACATTGAGGGGCTGGAATTTTATAGGATTTTTTATATGGTTCGAAATAAATAAAAAAACTTAAATAATAGACAATATATACATAAACTTTATATATTCATCAACTTGTATACCAATATGCAGCTAATATAAGAGAAAGCTCAATAAAACAATATAGGAGATAGTGGCAGCGATTGCGACGCGGCGTTGATTAATACACGAACTTCTACAACGTCATAGAAAATTTGACGTATATTAGAACGTTATTATATTGTTTGATTAAATTTGTATTGAGTAAGTTGGAGTCGTCGTGGTGCAGTGAGATAGCGTTAAACTGTTAGCAGAATGATTGTCGGTTCGATTTCCAATTAGGTGAAGGATTATATTTATATTATTTTTATTTTACCGTTTTAAAAAAGAAAGTTCACCACTCAATATGATAATTGAACGCGGAGTAGGGAACGGAGTGTTGTAATACTAGATTATCTCTGTTTTCTCAGTTAAATGCAGGATACAGGGAGAAGAAAATTGATTAAATTATTATTTATGTACCAAAACCTTTTTTTACTTCAAAGGGTTACTTCAACGGTTTAAAATGAAAAATAAATATATTAAATAACAATATATTTTACAACAACTAACGTATATTGTAAATTTTAATTCGTATTCAATCAGCAATCCTAAATTCTTTAGCTTCCACCGTGATGACTCAAGGGTTTACGACACTGCCTTCCGATAAAGAACCCTATTACAATAGTATCAAGATTTAAAATCGATAACCACTAATAGATAAAATAGATAAAAGTTAGGCAATGAATTTATTATTTTGCCATAGAATTTTTACCAATATATGTAAAGAAATAAAGCTCAAAATCGCTTCTTAGGTTCCGCCACGTTCTGTTGAACGTTGACTAACACACAGGTATTGTACCGCCCTCGCGTAGAATACTAAATTATGAGTGCTCTTGCACACGCCATGTTGATTCTTCCACGTTTTAATTAAAAAATGTAACGTGAAACAGCGTGTTTAAGTGGTTAACCTGAGTGAAGGGATTAATGCGAAACTACTAACAGCAGCGGTTGGTTGTTGGTTTTATTTCTTCATGCATCTCCTGAATTTGCAAAATCGGGAAAGATAATAACAAATGAGAATGCAAGTAGGTCACTCTTTCACCTATTTTGAGTTTTAAAAAATGTGAAGTGAGAATGAGAGGTGAGAGTGTCAGACGCCTTGCTTGACCTTTGAAAGCAAAATATCGATAATACGGCCGCAAGGCATGTATGAAGAGGTTTATGACAGCGGATGAGGCGAAAGAGGTATACTACACAGAGACCGTAGCATCTACCTCTCCGTTTTCTCTGACTACACCGCTAGGGATAATGTGTGAAGCTAATACAATGATAATTTCTCCTGGTTGGTTAGAGTAAAATCGATTTTGATCTTCCTTTTGCGCGCCATATTTATAAGTATTAAACATCAGCTTTACACTTCATCCCGCATAAAGAAGCTTGAGAGGAATATAGTGTCAAGACATTATATTTTTAATATTTTGCCTATATTAAGACACTACGTGTCGAATGAACGAACTCAAAGCCGCGCTTCGTCTATCAGAGTGGTTAAATAAACATTATTTATCCCCCTTAAAGCCATTCGCGACGCAGGAGCACAAGCGTGCAATTCACCCTCGAGGAAATGACATTTTTATTATTTTCATATCCTCGATCTGGTAACGAGGCAAAGCGCGGCGTTGAGTTCTGTCACTCAACACATAACGGAAGTATCCTAATGAGACACTAGTTTCTCAAATTTCCTCTGCCTAGCCTGTTAAGCGCGAGATACAGCGTGAAATAAACAAACCCCTCCTAAAATCAAACCCACAACAATCCCGTCTAAAGTCAGATATCGATTAAATTAATCAGAAAAGAAATCTAGTAATAATTGATATTAATTTCAAAACACGTTTGCCAATACCCGTTTAAATATGAATGAATCACCTATTTAGAATAGGTAAGTTAAAGATAACCTCGGTTCTAATGCGCATAATTATGTATGTAGATACCAATAGTATTAACTTATTTCAAAATCTGGCTAGAATAACTTGTACGTTGAGGCCGCGGCTGTGGGTTCCAATTCCATTCGAGGGAATGAGTTTTTTTATTTCCTCGATCTAGTCACAAAACAAAAAACGGTGTTAAACTCTGCCGAGTGGCAGAAGCTGAATAACACGAAATATCTTTGAACAATTAGCTGAAAGTAGGAAAAAAGAGTGCCTTCATTCAACGCCGCGCTTCACGTCACTATCGGAGCAAGAAAATGAAAATATGAAATATTTAATTTCCTCGAGTAGCAATCGAACCCACAATCTGTCGCGTTTACAGTCACACGCTTGTACCACTGCGCCACGACTAACCTACCATATCTAAGCTACATGAAGCTAATACAAAAATTCTAAACGAAGGCTTTTCCATTTACCCTGATTCAAATTCCAACTCCACACTACCAATGTTAAATATCTAGTTTCCAAGCAGAAAATCCTATTAATAACATGAAATAATGCGTATCATTAATTATTATTAAACAGTAGTTTTACCTCGTTTGTATGACTTCTTCGCGTAGAAGCCGTACAGGGCTGGCCTAGCTTATAGTAGCGTACTGTGAAGACATAGCAAATACTTGATAGTATGAGATACTAGTATATAGTAAAGTTAGCGCGGCGGTTATGGGTTCGATGTCCAATTGGGGGACTTTTTTTATGGAAAAGATAAGGCAAACGAGCGTTCGGGTCACCTTACCATCAAGTGATTACCGCCGCCCACGACCCCATGCAACACCAGAAGAGCTACAGGTGCGTTGCCGGCCGACAAGGTGGGTTGGGCGCCGGAGCCCGGCATTACCTGATGCGAAACACAGTGGCATAAAACCACTACTTCACGCCGGTTTTAAATGCCGGGGGTGGTAATGATCCGATCGAGTCCGCCCATTGCTGGCAACGTCTACCACACGTACTTTAGTCGCCTCTAACGACACCAGTACCAAGATGATTCTATGATCCGGCCGGGATCACACGGCACAAGATTGGGGGACTGAATTATTTTAATTTTTCGCTCTGGCAAGAAAACAAAACGCGGCGTTTAGTTCCGCAAATCAACACGCAATGTCTCTTTAATTGGGCGGATAGTGGTTTCTCCTATCTATGCGGAACAAGAGTAATTTTTTTTTTTATTTAGCTTATTTTTTGAATAGACTAAAATGGAATGAAAAATTCAAATTACATTAAGTAATTAAACCACTGCGTTGAATCTGCTCTAATAGAAAGTTGCATATAAATAGCGAGGCTGTCTTGGCGCAGCGACACAGCATCTTTTTTCAATGTCTGAAAAAGCGACGGTTGTAGGTTCGATTCCCTCACGAGAGATTTTGATTTTGATATTTGACCTCGCTTTGATAACAAGACAAGCGCAAAAGTATATAAGTTATTATTATATATAAAAAAAACAAATATTTAGGTGTCATACTAATATTATAAATGCGAATGTTAGTTTGTTTGTTAAACTTCCACGCTAAAACTACTCTACTAATTATCATGAAACTTTGTACGCATATTCTTAGAGATATTAGAAGTGACATAGGATATTTTTTATTAAATAAATACATATTTAAAGATTATGTTATATATTATTCTTTTGTTATATTATAAAAATAAGTTTAAGAAAGCGAAGTCAAGTATGAGTCTCTAGTATCAATGTATTTAAACGTTAGTCCCTAAATGCTTATCGTAAAGTATTTCTTAAGTAAATTGTTAACAGATGATTAAACAAAAAAAAACTTGCGCTAAGTTAAAATGCTTGTAGAATAAGCTTAAAAGCGATACCATTTTTTATGAAGAAACTTAAGAACTTTCAATAGGCGCAAAAAATTATAGTCATTTGCAAAATGACTATAATTTACGTGACATAGATATTTTAAGTAGAACTGAGAGAGAGAGAGAGAGAACTAGTTTATAACATTTTTAGAATTAGTTTATCAAATACTTATTAGGAAAACGTATAAAAATTTGAACGTAGCGGGATTTGAACCCGCACCTTCCACACGGTTTTTAAAGACATATATTTTTCAGTTCATATTTTTATACGTTTCCTAATAAGTAGAGAGAACTAGTGTTATACGTTTGCCATTTATTGCCCAATTATCAAGACATTGCGTGTAGACTGACTCAACGTCACACTTTGTCTTGTACCAGAACGAGGAAACGAAAATAATCCATTCCCCCTTGTAGGAACTGAACCTTGAACCGTCCAATCTGTAATACAAATATAACTTGTCATATAATTTACACTGCATCTCTCGTATTTCATGGGAGAGAAAGCTTTTATGTACAAGAGACCCGCCATACATTTTAAAAACTTTACTTAATACACCCTATATAAGGATTGAACTCATTACATTCGTGTTCATCTTATATATGATATTTTAGAACTCCACCATAATGGTTTCACTTATCTTATAAAATCTATATATATAAAAGGACTTGTGCTGACTGAGGTAAGACGCACGCAGAGCCGTAACCGCTGTGCGTAGAAACGTGAAATTTGGGCAGATGTTTATTTTCATATTCTGGACATCCACTAAGAAGGGAATTTGAAAAATTTTAACCCTAAAGGGATGAAATAGAGGTTAAAAGTTTGTATGGAAAATATTTTTTATGTGTACCGATTTTTATAAAATTTGAAATTCAGACTCTTAAAAATATTTCATTGAACACATGTTTCATGGTTTTTAAAAATTCACCCCCTAAGGGTTCAAATAAGGGGTTTAAAGTTTATATGGAAAAATCTTTAAAATGCCACCGTTTTTTATAAAAAATTAAATTCAGACTATTAAAAATATTTTATTGAACACGTGTTTCGTGGTTTTTTTAGAATTCACTCCTAATAAGCGGGCGAAGCCGCGCGCGCCCTCTAGTAAAATATATAACCATACAACGAATTTTAATTTAGTTTTCACTAATACCGAAACGTACTGATACTAATATTATAAATGTAAATGTAAGTTTGTTTGTTACGCTTTCACACCGAAACAACTCAACCGGTTCTAATGTTTTAGAAATGACATAGGATACTTTTTATTAAAATACATATACATATTTTTTAAACATTTTTAAAGTGTTATTCCACACTTCGGAAATAAAAATACTTTATTAAATAAAATTTGAACCCGTCCCTCTTTGGAAACCGTCCAAAGAGGTGCGGGTTCATACGTTAAATTTTTTATACGTTTTCCTAATAAAGTACATATATATATATTGAAGAATATATTATCTTTTGGCTATAATATAGAAATAAATTTAATCGTGCGAAGCCGTTTGCTCATCCACCAATAAATAAACGGAGTGAATTGCAGAGAAGGAGGAGGGAGACTATATACATAATACATACACATTATAAAAGAAAAAAATCGAAATTAACATATAAATACAAAATAAATAAGAACACCAATCCCTCCCAATACAGAGTGCCCATCATATGATCCGCAAGATCAACGTAACGGTCGTTATAACGGCAGTAATAACGACTCCATACTATTGTTATATCACCGGGTAAAGTCCACAAAAGAATAGCCTAATTATGGATGGGTGTGCATTGTTCAAATCCTAATCGCTTTAGAATGGGTTTCTTTAATAGCTTATTTGTAGAGATAATAAAATTAGTTAGAAATGTTCTAGCTTTAAGAGCTGAGCTAAAGATGTATTGTTCTAATAATAAGCTTTTCGTGTGGATATCTTGAGACTATATTAAAATATATTAATAAGTTAAAATAAAATCAGCTTCATGCTGTATCCCGCACACAGTAGAGTAGACAGAGGGAACCTAGTGTTAGCACACGCCATTCCTCACTTTCCACCGAATTCAGGAGGCATTGCGTTGAGTGGTGAAACTCTACGCCGCGCTTATTGAGTAAAATGCGTAAGACTCTCCATTCCCATTAAAATTCCGTTTCCTACTTATCCCAGCATTGCTTGTTGAGTGGCGGAACTCAACGCATAGAAGTGATAGAATCTAATGGTATTTACAAAATAATATACTCGTACCATATCTTCAATACAAACACAAGTGCAGTGTTAGGTTCCGCACGTTATATTTACAAAAGCAATGTTCTATGGTTGAAAAATGTCTTCAAATAACAAGCGTTATTTCGAGTACTCCGGGATTTGCACTGCTACTAACTGAGGCGTTAACTACTTTATATAATTAAATCAGGACGAATAATAATTATATAAAATAAAACCAGTTTTAAATGGGATTCGAATTCTTTACCACTAGGTAAAGTCAGTAAATATTATTTGACCACTGTGTCTTAACGACAACGAAGCTCTTTCAAAACAAATACTTCGAAAGGGTATTTTTTTCATAATAAGTACTCTTCAAATTTTAAGAAAAAATAATTATAAAAATGAAATTTCTCAATTCCATTGTTAGTCCATTTGAAGTTTTTGAGAATCATTACAAACGTCGTATTCAAATTTCCAACGAGCTTTGGATTTTGTTGAACTTTTTTTCTTACCTCTCGTTCCTATAAAAGAAAACATAAAATTAAAAGAAGTAGCATTTTCAAAAGTAGTAGCTTTTTCTCGCATTTCAACATTAGCAGGAAAAAAATATTTTAATACATTTCCTTCTCCATGAGCCGGGTCATTTTCGAGAACATATTAAGTAGCAAAACTTAACGCCACACTTTGTCCACCACAGCGGGGGAAATCAAGTAATTTATATATTTTTTCTATCGCAGGATAGGTAGAGGGAACCTGGGAACCTAGTGTTAAGACGCTCCCCACTAAGACATTTTCGTTCCCCGCTTTCCGTTGAATTCCAGACACACGTGACATCACAGATGACATTGCGTGTTGAATGGCGGTTCTCAAAATTACCTACGGGACTTAATAATTTAATACAGAACAGGGTTGCGCCGCAGGTAAATGCTAATCTATACTAATATAATAAAGGAAAGAGTTTATTTGTTTGTTTTCTTAAACGCTAAGATCTCTGAATCCACTGGTCGGATTTACTTGTTTCCGTTTTGTATGAAAGTTGCATTCTTCAGAAGTGCTATAGGCTATAAAACATTACTGTGTAAGTCTTAGTTAGCCTTAAATAACGATATAACAATAAAAAAGGAACGTCATCGAATTACATTCAGCGCGTGCGCTGCAAATATAGTTAAACATATGTCAGTACTTTCTATGACAAAATTATTCAATTTTATTAGTTCTGAAGTCCGGGACACCATATATCGATCCCTTATAAATTAGTCACATGACAGTGATATTTCATAATTTTTTATTTTACATGCATATGGAAATTTACGAGCGAAAATTATTTCATCATCTTTTATAGCATGTAATTTGGACGTATACTTTTCGAGAAAATGTTAAATTAAAATAATTCAATGCTCTGTTTACGGCCGCAAGCCTAGACTCGAGTCTCGCGGGGGGCGCCCTTGTCGCCAATGACGTTCTATCCACGTAGAGTTCATAATTGAAGGTATCAATCTGTTGGCAAATGCAGCATAATAAAAGTATTATGGATGGTATGCGGGCGAAGCCGCGAGTGGGCCGCTAGTATATAATACAATTAAAGGCTTACAATAGTAGTTAAGTAAAAAGTTGGACCTTCCTTATCGCGATGAAACTTTGTGAACTATAAGTAGCGAAAAACTTACCCGTTAAATGAATAATATAGTAGTTTCTGACCCAATTCCGTCTGTTAATTGGTAAAATATTTTACTTTTAGTGTTTTCTTTTTAAACTAAAAGCATATTTAGATATTTTCTTGTTGGTTACTTAAGAAAATGATATTATAAATGAGACTTTAGATAATAAGTAAAAAAAATAAACAATATAGGTAGGATATTTTTGATATTAATTATTTAAAGACGTTGTGGCGCAGTGGGACGATTCCCACTTGGAAGAACGAAAAATGAACATCTTGTCGCCGTCATAAAAAACAAAGCACGGCGTTGAGTGCCGCCACTCAACACTCAATGTCTTGAAAATTTGGCGCAGCATGGAGAACAGAGTGTCTTAAGCTTTACACAAATCTCGCTCTGCCTATCCCGCTATATACGGGATATAGCGTGAAAAAAAAAACTAAAATGTGTAAATGCACAGACACCAGACAGCCAATGATTAAATCAAACCAACAATTCCCACTGACCGTAATAAAGAACGACACTTTTCAAATTGATACTTCAAACAAACATGCTCCTCTTATGATTATTTTTTAATATCCACACGACTCATATAAAAATAATTATTACTGTTCAAACGAAATTGAACCTTAAACCCATTATTTAAAGGCAAAATATGCTTACACCAATAAGTAAAGTATGAGGGTATCACAAAATGATTTAATAGTACCAGACAAAGGATAAGCAACTGTAATTTAATAGATTTACAGTCTAAATTGCTATTTCGCTAGTAATATGTTGGTCACTTAGCGCACCGCTAACTACGGAACCAGTTCTTTACAGTACACCACAAATATGAATAATAGAATTTGATACTTATTCCTATAATTATAAAGTTTTAATTGTTTTGTCAGTTAATACTTGGGTTGGTTGTACATTCCAACGTAAGAACGGTACAGTAGAAAAAGTAAAAGGTATCAAAAATATGAGTCTAGTCGGCTGTCAGTTGGTTTTAATGATTTTAGTTTGTTTTGCATGTTATAATGACCTAGCTTCTTTTGTGGGTGAGAGTACCTATCTAGTATTAAGAATCTTAATTTTTTTTTTCGTGTCCATTTGAAAAAAAAAACTTAATTTTGAATTTTTTGGTTACGGAATTCGTTTTTTGGTTACGGAATTCAACACCGACGTGTGACTGTAAACACGACTAGTTGTGGAAGATATACCACTTGAGAAAATGAAATATTTATTTAAATGTATCTTTTCATTTTCTTTGCTCTGGTGTGGTGTAAGGCAAAGCGCAGCGTTGAGTTACGCCACTCAACACGCGATGTCTCCAAAATTCGGCGAAAAATAGGAAACATAGCATTTTTACAACAGCGTGAAGCTGATTTATTTATGGTCTCAAATATCATATTTTATTTAGCTCCACACTAGATTCCGCATAGGGCAGGGTTTTTCTCCACACATCGTCTAATTTTTAAGATAATACCTATAGAATCGGAAAATGGAGAACAAAGTATCTTTCTTAAACACTTGTTCCCTCTACCTGCACTACTATGTGCTAGATACCTAATAAACAACATCATGGATGGAATAAGTGGCAAAAAGAGAGCGAAGTAACTCCACATTAGGTTCTCTCCACCTAGCTTGATATATACTTTATTTTTTAGCTTTACGCTGTATCCTGGAAAACTGAAAATGTACTGTTAAAACACTCCGTTCATATTAAGACTTCCGTGGCCCATTACCAATGAATTCAAAAAGCATTGCGTGTTGCAAGGCGGAACTCAACACCGCGCTTTACATCGTTACAGAGGAAAAATATATAATTTTTCATTTCCTCGAGTGGGAATCGACCTCACAACCTTTAATTTACAAGTCGCATGCTTGCGCAGCTATGTATGCTTGTTTTGACTGAAAAGTATCACCTAAACGACACTTTAAACCATAACTTAAGTAGTAAAAAAATAAAAAAATAAATGCTGTATCCCACATACAGAAGGATAGTAGAGTTTTAAGACACTCCGTTCTCCATTTTCTGTCGATTTTTTCGAGGTATAGTTATTAGTAGTATTGAGTAGCGAAACTCAATGCCGGCCTTTTTGCCAGAACGAAAAAAAATAACTATTCATTCCCTCGATTGCAGACCGAACCTACAACCGACGCATTACAGTCATATTCTTGTGCCCCTGCGCCACGACGACCATTATATTATATTAACTTAAGTAATAAATAAATATAATAATTTTAATAATAATAAAATATACAGTACCGATATCCAATTGTCTCATATGGCAACAATACGAGCAGTTATGTGTCCAATGTAATGACTGAGTGTAGCGTGACTGACACGCGACGCCGTTACGACGGGATTACGTGGAGTACCCGGTATTGGGTATTAAGTTGTTGCACTTTTTTGTGATAGGTATCTAGTGGAAAGATTATATGAAATTCTTGGATAATCTGAGCTATTGCTTGTTGTTAGCTTCCCGGTGTATCCCGCACCTGATGAAGTAGGCAGAAGGAGCATATTGTTAAAAGCTTAACATACTCTCATCTTCACTTTCGAAAGCTCACTTTTCAAGATATGTTGAGTGAGGGAACCTATCGCTGTGCTTTGTTTTATGCTAGAGTGAGGAAATAAACATAATTCGCTCATTCGAGTAATCGAATCAACAACTGTCACGTTTATAGTCAGACGCTGTGCTGCTGTTCCACGACGGTCAGTTTCTACGGCGTTTTTCAATATACTATTTATTAATTTACATCTACCGTTGACGTCAGTAAAATCCAAACACGATAAATAAACATGAACAATAATTTAAATATAGGACTTTTTTTGCTAATTTTGATAATCATTATAATAATTGAGGACAGTCGTAGTGGATAACAATTGAGGTCCAAATTCTGGAGGAATTTCCTCCAGAATTTGGTGGAAAGAGGGGATCGGAGTGTTATAATACTAGGTTCCCTACTCTGCTGTATGCGGGATACAGCGTAACGCTAAAAATAATAATAGGTACATTTAGTGTGTGGTGTGTTTTTTTTATTTATTTAGAGTTTTTATTAAATTATGGATATGCAAAGAGAATGTTATAATAAGACACTCCGTTTTTAACTAATTAATAAATCTTGAAGACTAAGTTTCCCATTACAGCGTATAATAGGTTCTAATAAACGACTAAACTTCTTAATACAAACATTACGCTATACGAGTACTAGGTGTAGTGGTAGTGCAGTGCTACGAACGACAAAGGAACTTTATGAAACTTTACTATTATATGGTTTCATTTAGTTCCTGTTGTAATCCTGTTTCTTGTGCTCTACATTTGTAACAATGCACGCTAGGGTATGACTCTACGAATATACATACATACAAATGCATAAATACTATTTTTTTTTTTGCAAAAGACTAGGTAAGCGAGCGTACGGGTCACCTGATGGTGACCGCCGCCCTCGACCCCGTGGAACACCAAAGGAGCTACAGGTGCGTTTCCGGTGGAGATAGATCCGCATTTATACAAAGCGCAGCGTTGAGTTCTGTCAACACGATATGTTTCTTAAATTGGGAGGTGTGGTGGGACATAAGCTGACGCTAGGTTCCCTCAGCGTACTCCGTGTGAGATAGTGTTTATAATGGAACATATATTAGCTTGCAACTTCGTTTGCGTGAACTATAAAATATAAATTCTGTTTTTCCCGTTCCTGAATGAATGTTCCTTTTTCACCACATGACAAGGTGCTAATCTTAACCTAGCTGGTAGAGCCCGTCTACTGTATATTTCTGTATTTATCAAATTTTGTGCAAGAAAGAATTTAAAAAATCTGATAATCTTATAAATACTTTCGAACATTCGTAAGGAATCTCTATGTCAATTTCAACGTTCTTCTGAAAAAAACCATCCAGGTTTTCGTTTTTTCTCAATCTCTCACTAACGGAATACATTTATATATATTATAATATAGATATTACTCATAAACATAAATAATTTAAAAAATAACATGTAATCCAGAGCGATGACAGATGTCAATGTCACATTTTAAATCACGCCGAGTCCGTCTGTCCCGTTGTTATCTCATCACATAAAAATAACTGCACAGTTCTCATGGCTTTACAGTTAGAGCTTACTTTGAAATCTGGTATCGAGATTTCTTCTACGATGTAGAGTAAGAAAAAAAATCTATCTAATTTATATTTATATACTTAAAATTTTTTTTAAAGTATATAAATATTAAATCTATATTATATTAAGAAGGTTCGATTCCCACTTGGGGGAATAGAATACTTTTATTTCCTCGCTCTGAAAACGAAACGCGGAATTGAGTTTGGCCACTCAAAAAATTTCATAATTGGGCGGATAATTGGGAACAGAGTGTCTTAGCACTAGGTTTTCTGTACCTAACCTACTATTGGCGAAATAATATATGTAAGTCAATCTTAAAACATATACTATACGTATATCGTAAAAGATATTATGTACTAAGTATATTTGATATTTATATTATTTTACTAATTGTAGAATTGGCGCTTTTAAAAGGTTATATATGAAAGATAAATATGAAAGAAAATATATATATCTTAATATAAGTATATATCTATCGGCTTGCTTATACAAAAATAACCTAAGTATACTTAAATCTGAGATATTTCATTTTAGATTCACGTTGTATAGTAGGGTACGCAAAAGGACCCTAATATTCCACGTACATTGCCCAATTTACGAGAAATTGCTGGTTCATCAGCGTAACTCAGTGCCGCGTCTTGTTTTCACAAACTCCGACTTCCGACTAAGGATCTAGAAACAACCGTCGCGCTTATAGACTTTTAAATTGATCTATTCATTTTAATGTCATATGTAACTGATAAATAAAAAAGTAATCAATAAGACCTAACTAATATCGATGATACTGACACGGAAGGTCATGTAAAAAGCATTAGGACTCTCCATATGACATGATGAAGAGTGAACGAGGCGAAATAGGTAGATATGCAGAGACCGGAGATTTTGCCATTCCGTTCTCTCTGGCTACCCCGCTAGGAATACAGAGCGAAGATAAAATATATGTTGGCTAACTTTGTTTTCTTGTATCACGCATAAATCTAGTGTCAAGACACTCTGTTTTCCTTGTTTATGTTGCACATAAACAAATAGTTTTTAAAATAGACAAAGTATGCAAGTTTATTTTCTTTGTGTTATTTAATTGATTGCTCTTCGAGATTCTTCTTTAAATGGGAACCGAAACGAACAAGCGCAATTATGGCCAATTGTAACTGTTTTGGAAGTTCAATTTGTGGTCCTAGTACTTAGTTATACCCAATAAGAGATACCCAGTAAATCTTACTGGAGGCAGATTGTTCATTTTTACAGTTCTGTACCTAAAAAACGGAACCCCTATAGAATCATCAAGACTGGCTTCATCATCTTAGCAGGTGGGGCACACCGCATAAGTGTGTGACTGTAAACGCGACTGGTTGTGAGTTCGATTCCTACTCGAAAAAATGAAATGTTTATTTAAAATTACAGATTAATTTACTCAATCTAGTGTCAATGCAAAGCGAGGCGGTGATTTCCGACATTCAACACGCAATGCCTCCACAATTCGGTGGAAAGTGGGGAACTTAGTGTCTTAACACTAGGTTCCTTCTGCCTACCCTACGTGTGCGGGATAAGCAGAAGGAATCTAGTGAATCTGACCCTATAGAATCACACTGTTGTGAGTCAATCTGTCTGTTAAAAAACAATAATTTATACCTCTACATAATATGTACGTATGTCCTCCTACTCACATATTTTACGGAATCTTCATCAGCAAATAATAATTTAATTTAATCATTTTTTTAAAAGTATTTTAATTTTCTGTAAATAATATCGTGTATATATTACAAATACAATATGTAATAATATTAATTCGAAGGTCACTTTATAAAACTACGTGACCGCAACCATACTGTTATGTTTTAGACGTGACGTTGTTGACAATGGAAAATAGTGAAATAGTGAGATGTGTTTTGTTTTAAACACGCTTTTATATAGATATTGGGTTGACTAATAGACTATATAATAAAATCTAGGGAACTAAATTTGACCTCACTCATAGTAAATGTATCATTATGAAACTTGGCAGTTTTACGTAACATTTAGTGATAATACAGTAATATAGTATCGAGCTGGTCTGATAAGCCAGGGTCTGAACAGCAGAACTCTTCAGAGGTTATTAGTAAGCCACTCGAGTTTAGGTATGAACCTATACATATATATAATATTCTATGAATAATATATAGCTCCAAGTCCA
This sequence comes from Heliconius erato x Heliconius himera, assembly GCA_013421005.1. Classification (NCBI taxonomy): domain Eukaryota; kingdom Metazoa; phylum Arthropoda; class Insecta; order Lepidoptera; family Nymphalidae; genus Heliconius; species Heliconius erato x Heliconius himera. Next base: position 8,921 of record JAATLQ010036376.1, on the reverse strand, counting down.
AGCACATTCTATTCCCTAATAAAATATGCATTAACAGACAACATTGTAACAATGTACCAACAAATATATCTAAATGCGATGGTGGTTGGTTGGATTCCCAGTGGGGAAAACATTTAAAAAATTATAGTTTCTTCTATTTTAATATGTTTTAGCTATTACAATGGGCGTAGAAAAGTGGGGGAGCCGGGTGGGCCGTGCCCATCCCGGAACAACCTGGTACTTACTACAAAATTTGCCTTAAAATAACAACATTTACACGAACATACCAGTTCAAAGCTAAAGTCCAGGCTCCCCTGGAAAATATCTCTCTAGATACGCTAATGGCCATTACGCGTCTGTACTATATTGTGGATTGTGTAACCTACACTAATAGACGGAGTACCGCCTATTTAAAATACAATGTTTATCAGAAAACAGAACTAAACACCGCGCTTTGTTTCTTTTTTTTATTTTTAAAATTCCTAAATCATTTGTTTTACCAGATGGATATTTGAAAGACAAACAAGATATACGCAAAGTATGCTGTCAAGTATGTTAAAACTGTGTCACTAAAAATAATATGTAATATCATAATATAATAAACACTAAAAATGATATGTAATATCAGAGGCCGTCATGGAACAGCAGCACAGCGTTTGTCCTCCCGATTCCCACTCGAGGGAATTAATTATTCACGTCGCAATCTGGTAACAAGACAAAGCGCGGCGTTCAGTTCCGTCAGACTACATGCAATATCTCAAAGTTGAGCGCGTGAGGAACGGAGTATCTTAACACTGGGTTATATTTGCGGGATAGATCACGAAGCTAAAAAAATATATAATTATTTTACAAAATTATCTTTTGAAGCCAGTCGTGGCGCTAAGGGCACAAAGTGTGACTATAAACCGACTGGTTATGTGTTCGATCCACACTTGAGAAAATGAAATACTTTTTTTAAACTTATATTTCCACTTCTTCGCTCTGCTGTCGAGGCAAAGGGCGGCGTTAAGTTCCGCAGAAAGTCGCGAAAGTGGGGAAGGAAGTGTCTTAACACTAGGTTCCCTCTGCCTACCCTGCTGTGTGCAGAATACAGTGTGAAGCTGATTTAAATTACCTTTAAAAACAATTTGTAGAGGCGAAAGAAATTTAAATATGAAATTCACTGTTAAAACTACACTACACAGTTAAATATTTTCAACTAAACTATGTATAACTACTAAACTTTTAAGTTATATACACTTTTCCCAGTCCTTGACGCTTTCTTTGAACCTATAGAAAGAGTTTCATATAAAATTACTACTAACTATAATATGAAGCGCATTACTCGTATCCCGCCAAGGCTGACCGGTTTTTGCATTAGCGATTAAATATATTTTTTAAATCCGGTTTAAAATCTAGTATTTGTGAAATATATTTTACTATTTATACTTCTTCTTATTTAATATATATTGAAACTTATTTCTAACTAAATAGATATGTTTTATAATTTTGTATTTATAAGGCTGTATAAATTACATATCGTTGTAACTATTATAATACGTTCTAACACAACAAATACATATAAAACAAATATATCACATAAAATTTAATTCATAAAACAGTGTAAATAACAACAAATAAACATAAGAAAATAAATACAAATAAGTAATAAAATAAAAACCTTATAGTTAACTGTCAAACTGGTGTTGTCGAGCCTGCGACCACAGTTCAATCACCCCGAGTACCACTCACTTTACACCACTGAACCACAAGGTAGCACTCACAGAAAACAACTGAATATTATAAAAATATGTACATAATGTTAAATTATTTTATAATATTTTTCCGTAAATCTCTAAATTACACCGGTTTGCTACGTCGCGGTGACTCGACAGAGTTTTGTCTCGCTCGCACTTGGTTTTTGTTTAGTGTTGCCTGTTGACTTTGTTATTTTACAAGTTTCGTATTGTCTGATTGGAGGCTATTATTAATATAATGTGTTAGCTAGTTTGTATTAAAACTGTATTTTTTAGTATAGGATGAATAATATTGACTTTCTATATCAATGTATTTATTACAAAGGTTTTTATTGATAAGAATTTTGGTCCACAACTATTTTGTTGATGTTTTTATAATAATGTTGCTTTCAAAAGATAACTTATATTTTTAGTTTACGATGACATTGAATACTTACTTTGTAGTTTAATAAACTCATTTTGTCTCTTTCTGTAAGTGTATACGATTCTTTACTTTATTACTTTAGATTTTGTCTTATATTTTGATTATTCATTATACAATTTTTTTTAACGTTTTGCTACTGATTGTGGTTGTGTCAAAATTATAAAATAACGTTACAATTTTTATTGAATTAATATAAATTTATCCCCATCCTTTAACGTTACTATGAAAAATTCTATATGACTGTTTTACATATTAAACCCAAACATAGTTAAAATTAAAAAAATCTAAATAGAATAATTCTTATAATATTCTAATAAGAAAATTATATGCTAACAAATTTAAATTTTCATATATTATCTCACAAAAAATATTATTATTAATAATATCATATATATGTATAATAACATATTCCCCTAAATTGAAGGTAGTTCAATTAAACGGCAACACCGCCGTAACCTCAAAGGCTGTGTCCAGTAAAGTAGTCAGAGCTATACTTGACTCATTACATATTACGACACAGTTGTAACTAAACGATACGTCACCCGCAATAGAACCTTATCACAATCTACCGTTTCTCTTTGTTTTACAGGCGTTCGGTTTTGAAATTTTTTTGATAGTGTACTGTGGTTTTTAAGTAATATCGATCTTATTGTTGAAGAGATTAGATTTAAAATTGATTGTAGATATTTGGTAGAGTTCAGCTTGCTTGCTTGCTTCGAGGAAGCCTTTCTTAGTTTTAATCACATTAGTAGGGAAAAGACTTTTACAATCGTATTAAAGTAACCTAGTGTTATATAAAAATTATATAAACAGAGATCTGGAGCACAATTTTTACATAGATATATTTCTTGGGCCAGTCGTTGCCCAGTAGCTCGCACAACCTGTAAACGCGACAGGTAGTGAATTCGATTTCCACTCGAGAAAATAAAAATATTTAATAATCCATACTTTGATCTGGTGTCCAGACAAAGCGTAGCGTTAAACTCGCGACGCGATATATTTCAAGAATATTTTTAACATTTTTAAAGTGTTATTCCACATTTAGGAAAGAAAAATACTTATTTAGATACGGACTCGAACTTTTTTTACGAAATTTTTTTACGTTTTCTAAATAAGTATATTTCAAGATTTTTTTTAAATTTTGAGCATAGAGTTTGAAAGAGCATATGTTACTTTTTTAATGTAAAGAATCTACTATAAATGCTTACGTCGCTACGTTTAGAAATAAAAAAAAAGTAAAAAAAGATTTGTTATAAACAAAATGTTTAAATCTCTCTTATCAATTGTCTAAAGATAAATAATGTGTTTGGTTAAACGTGTTACTCTCAGGAACTAGAATTTAAAAATTAAATTGAATTTAAAAATTATTCTTCCTATTGGATTTATAATTTAATTATTAATTCTTGTTGGATAATCCATTTATCTAGGAACGCTATATATATACATGATATTTATAAATTCGATTTAAGATGTAGCCCACCGTACCAGCTGACAGAGTTCTCCTGCAATTAGAACGTGTCATGTAGTAGTTTCTGAGATTAGCGCGTTCAACCAAACAATCTTTTTAATAATAATTAGTATACATTACAAACGTTATATTAAAATATAGTAAATAAATAATGATAGCTATTAAGGAAAATACACTTAAATGTATTATTTCTTTTTCACTTACATAGTTTTGTCTCGCTCCTTCTTTTGACGCGCAGCTTTATGACACACGACGATATACACTGTAACAAAATATAACAATTATAATACTTTGAATTTAATAATACCTTTTTGAGACCAGTCGTGGTGCACGGGCACAAGCACAAGGTTGTGGGTACGATTTCCACTTGGAGAATATTTAATATTTTCATTTTCTCGCTCTGGCAGCGTTGAGTTCCGCCACTCAATACGCAATGCCTCCAGAGTTTGGAGGAATGTGGGGAACAGAAGCGTTTTAATTGGAACGGAGTGTCTTAAAAATTCCCAACGTACATCCGGGATACAGTGTGAAGTAAAAAAAGGAGGAAGGTCTTTATTCGAAAATTATTTCTTTATGATATTTTTAATCAACTTCACGCTATATCCCGCATACAACAGGGTAGACAGAGGGAATCTTATATTAAGACACTCCGTTTCTTACTTTCTGAGCTTTTTCCGAGCATTGTTGCCAATATCTATCCCCTAACAAATAAAACTCGAGTAAATAGTAACAAAGGAATCAAAGCCGCTACTTCCATCAACATCTTAAATTACTATAATACCAAAGGAATCTGTCGTACCAAGGTCTCCCCGACCTTGGTTGACCTTCGAAAACACAGTATCAAAGATACTGGAGGAAGGTCACGTAAAAAGCACGAGGACCCCCGGAGGGCATGTATGAAGAGGTTCATGACAGTGGTATGTAGAGGCCGTAGCATTTGACGCTCCGTTCTCTCTGACCACTCCGCTAGGGATACAGCGTAAAGCTAGTTTAGTTTAGTTTATTAAAGGAACCATATTATAATATAATATAAACACAATTCCACCTCTACAATTGAATCATCATGATCGATCGTTATATAATTGATGATATCATTAATATTCATTAGTTATTACCTATGTAACGTAATGACGTGGCGTAAGCGTAGGTTATTAAATTAAATCAGCTTCACGCTGTATCCCGCACACAGCGGGGTAGGCAGAGGGAACATAGTGATAAGACACTCCGTTACCCACTTTCCGCCGAATTTTTCGAGGTATTGCGTGTTAAGTGGTGGAATACAACGTCGGACTTTTGCCTTGGTGCCAGAGCGAAAAAGTGAAAATATTAAGAATAATAATTCATATTCTCAAGAGGAGATCGAACCCACAACCGTCGCGTTTCAGTCACACCCGTGTGCCACTGGGCCACGACGGCCGCAAGCGTAGATTATTGTTATAGTTATTATAACACATGTTATATGTTACAATCTTTTGAGAAAAGTCGTGGCGCAGGGGCACAAGGACAGCACACAATTTTTTTTATTTATTTTTTTACTTATTAACACTGAATTTATTCGGCAGAAAAGAGAAAAATTAAGTCATAATTAAAATAAGACAGTAGAAAATTGAATACAGCCACAATTAATACAGCGGAGATACAGCGGAGAAAGGAGAGTGTGTGGCTGTTTTGAATGCTGCATTAATGAAAACACTACATAAATATTTATGTTAAGATTATAAAAAATAAACCACTCTTACGCCACATCATTATATTACATAGGTTAAAAAAATAATGAAGTCAGATTCACGCATATAGGCAGTAGTACCGAGTAGGCAGAGGGAACTCGGTGTTAAGTTTTGAGGCAATGCGTGTTGCGTGGGGAAACTCAACTCCGGGCTTTTGCCTTGGTGCCAGAGCGAAGTAATGATAATATAAAAAATATATTACTCGTTCCCTCGAGAGGTGATCGAACCCACAACCGTCGCGTTACATATACGAGGAAATGAAATATTTACTTAAATTTATATTTCCATTCCTTCGCTCTGGTGTCGAAGCAAAACGCGGCGTTCTAGCACTCAACACGCAATGCCTCCAAAATTCGGTAGAAAGTGGGAAACGGAGTATCTTAACATTAGGTTCCCTCTGCCTACCCTGCGGTGTGCGGGATACAGCGTGAAGCTGATAAAAAAATATATAGCTATATATATGTACATATAGCGTCACTGACTTCGATTGATTAACGTATTATGTAGAGATGTCAACAATGAAAGAGGTAATTACATACAGACGCCACTTAACATTTGGCCTTCATCCAAGCAGATGCCTCGACTCTACAAGTCTACACGAACAAAAACGATAAGCGATATAAATATTGTTAAAATGAGAATCGAACCAACTAACGTTACGCTACGCTTGCTGTGAGATATTACACCGCTGTGCTGCAATGCCATGAAATTCCATCTATTTTTAACTAAATTAATCAAATGTTACAACTAATTGAGATTTTCTACACCATTTCTTAAACATAGTAGTAGTGGGTTCGATTCAAACACGAGGAAATGTGAAGTATTTAATATATTAATTTCTTCGCTCTGATATCAAGGCAAAGCGCGACGTTGAGTTCCGCCACTCACACGCAATACCTCCAGAATTCAGTGGAAAGTAGAAAACGGAAGTATCTTAATGGGAACGAAGTGACTTAACACTAGGTTACCAGGTTTCTCTGCCTAAAAAAAAGAAAAGACATTGTACGTACATCAGATACACGGTATACGTGATTCATACATACAGACAGACGGGGCTATATGACTTGGCCACCGTCCAACTACTTGCCTCGACTCTACAAGTCCACTGGCTGTATTCGATTAACTTATCACAAGTCAGTGCTGGAGACAACTTCAATGTAGTGATATTTTGTTTCTACTAAAAGTGTGTTTCTCTATTTGGCGGTCGTTTAGTATGTTATTGATGTGGGAAGTGTGGGTTCATATATGTATAATATTAGAAAAGTAAATAAAAAAAATATAAAATTTGAATGTAACGTAAGTTCCACCACTTAACACGCAATGAATATAAAAGGTAGTCGCGAAGTGTCTTAATGGGAATGAAATGTCTTAATACTAGGTTCCTAGGTTCCCTTTGCCTACTCTGCTGTGTGCGGAATACAGCGTGAAGCTAAAAACATCATACGTAAATATGTGTAAGTAAGCGGAAGCACGATTGATGACTGTCATTGCGGCTGTGAGTTCGATATGTCAACACACCATAGGCGCAAGACGCAAGGGAAGACGAGTGGGCCGTGTCAGCCCCAGAATACTCTGATGCCCACAGAAAAAAAATGCTCCTCAAAAGGCTTAGATCAGGCTAAGGCAAGGCTACAGATGCCCTAGAGCACTGGTTCCCAACCAGTGATCCGCGAACGATTTAAATTTTATGACTGGGGATGGTGAGGCGAAGTTTCTGTTTAATTATCACAGTTAATTTTTATTATACCTACATGCATAGTGGTCTCTGCTACCAAGAATGATATAAAAATGGTCGTTGATCAAGAAAAGATGGGGAACCCCTGCCCTAGAGAGAAGTTACTACCTAATCTAAAATATTCAATATTTTTCTACAATATTGCATGGTTTTTTTAAGCTCACCTCATGTATATGACTAAGGACTTCGGTGCGCGTCATGTCCTCCAGCCGGGTCTCGTTCACATCCATTATCTCGTCGGCCAGCTCCAGGTTCTCCCAGTTGCCCGCTGACGGAGAACCTGTAAGAAGCGCTTAATTAATAAAAGCTATAAAAAAATTAAAATTCCTAACTAATTGATATAAGCATAAATCACGTTATTATACTCAATATACATAGATGTAAAATATATCAACAGTAAGATTCAATCAGCTTCACGCTGTATCCCGCACACAGCACAGTAGGCAGAGGGAACCTAGTGTTTCAAACCCTCAGTTCCCCACTTTCTGCCGAAATCTGGAGGCATTGCGTGTTGAGTTGCAGAACTCAACGCCATGCTTTGTCGAGACACCAGAACGAAGAAATGGAAATATAAATTGTATAAAATATAAGAGTGGGGATTGAACCCACAACCAGTCGGTTTTATAGTCACATTTTGTTCCCTTGCGCCACGACTGGCCTCTATAAAAATTTATAGTGGTACTATAATTAGTGTCACCAGTCTAGTGTAGGTAAAAAGTTTTCGAACAGTTCTGACATTTTCAAGACACCGCACCGCGTCTGACAGAACAAAATTGATAAAAATCACAATGTTTTTAATGTTTTTTAACAGCTCAGTCACAGTTTCCTTAAAAATAAACATTACTCATAAATAATAAATACATACATTACATTAATGTCTGACATTTAAGTCGGAATTTCTGTCGTCTATTCGTAGCACAAGCCAAGCATTTTTAAAGTGTCATGCCACACGTAGGAAAGAAAAATACTTCAAATCCCGCTACGTTCAAACTTTTATTATTAATAAGAATAAGGGAAGTTTTTCATTTGTGCTAATATACAATTATTAATATATTATTTTTAACTACGAACTGTACCTAGTACTGGCTAGAAAACTGGAATATATAATAAATTAACAGTAGATAACAGTAACCATATATTTTAATGACAATGTAGAAACCTTATTCATTATTTTTAGGCGTTAAAGTTAGTTATTAGTATTGTTTTCTAGCAAATCTGTAGATTAACATCTTTATATATTATTTATTTTCATAATACAGGTTGTTTGGTACAGCAGAGTAAGCAGGAAGAAGAGAAAGATAAAGTTTTAACACTCCATATTCTTCCTCTAAAACTATACAAATACTTTTCAGACAAAAGAAAATAGTCCAAATAGTAATGTGGGACTTCAACCATCACGTATACACCTTTAGTTCACCCTTCAGTTCCATTGCATCAACTTACAATAATTAACATTTATGGGTCATACTCAGAAAAGTGGACATTTTCGAATTCGTAACGTAACTGATGAGTAACAATACTGATAATATTTGTTACGAAACTGATGTCATAAGGCATTATTCACAACAAAACAAGGATGTTATATGAATAAAAGTAGTTTTTTTTTATTTTGTTTTTTTTTTTAACAAATCAAAAATTTAAAAATTTAATCGTTGATTTAACAGATTATAAATGTAAAAAGTAAACATAACAAAGTGACAGTATTAACAATATAATAATGCTAGTTTGTAACGTAATAAATTTATATTTCTAGTTAGAGATCACAAAGTTAATGTTTAAATTAAGTATACTTTAAAAAATATCAAAATTTGAGTCGTTATGACTGGAATTACTATTTTTGTAAAATAAACAT
>JAATLQ010036375.1:0-37678 GCA_013421005.1 Heliconius erato x Heliconius himera | reverse complement strand
TTAAAGCAGCGCATGCGTGAAAGTGTCTGAACGGGTAGGACTTTATACACATTTATCATATTTATGTCAAATTACAATAAAATATACATATAATAAACCATATATAATCCTTCCCTGAGAAATACTCTACATAATGGTGAAAACCGCATCAAAATCCGTTGGGTGGTTTAGAAGAAGATAACGTAGAAAGGCCAGACAGAGAAAAAAATCGTTCTTATTTTATAATATATAGAGATATTTAGATTATGAGTCACACTGACCTTTAGTGAAGACAACTGAGTCATGAGATGAAGAAATTCCTACTTTTTAGTATTGTCTTTTTATACTTAGTATTTACTTTAACATTTTTTTTTATTGATTCTATATCTTGCATATAGGAGAGTAGGTCTAATTTTAGAAACATTCTGCCTAATTTTTTGAACATTTTTTGTTAACAAAGCAAAGAAATGAAAATAATTATTTTTTCTGAGTGAATGTCAAACCCATAAAGGCAACTATTTTTTTTTTCATCAAAATATTGTTTACATTTAAATGTATATTATATATTGTACTGGATACATGTCTGATAGCAATTTTATTATTGTGGCTTGTAATGTAACCTATATAGATATACAATTGTAAAGTATTATTATTTACTATAATTAAGATAAAAATTATGTATTGATATCTTATATAAAAAACATACATTGTTTGTTTGTGCATTTACTCAGAAATCATTTGTATATTGTAAATGTGTAGCTTTGATTTAACTCATCCAAATGAATATTTTCATTTTGTCCTCATGGTAACAAGACTAATTACAGTGCGGCATTGAGTTCCGCTATTCTTAATGTCTTGTAAATTCTGCAGTGCGCGTAAAATAGAGTTCTTTAACATTAGGTTTGCTCTGCATACTCTGCTATTTGCGGAATACAGCAAGAAGCTAAAAAATTTAAAATTAAATTATTTATTCTAATAGAATATTTTACATTACACTTAGTTTGTTTTGAATGTTACTGTATTACAAGAAAATCTGATAAAATTAATTGATTTGACTCAGTCATATTTAAATACATGTATAATCTTGACAACATATACTTGAGATGATTATAATTAATTTATTTGCATAGTACTAGTACCAACTTACCTAGGCTTTTCTTTTGATGTGATTTTAAAGTTATATATTTTTTTATGTCAAATTATGTTACATAAAAAAAGCAATAGGTGAAATATATGTATATAAAAAAAGTAGAAAATGGAGTGAGTACATTCCCTTTGGGTAGTTAATCATATAGATTCTGTTACAACAATAATAATAAAAGAAACCGTTTAATCTTAAGAAGTTTTTGGTAGTAGATTGAAAGATTACTACCTTGTACACTAACAAACATACGTGCAAATGACTTTTTTTGTATACCAATGGTTACAGTGACTATGTAACAAAGACCATTTTAAATATCTAAACCACTAGTCACATGTGATTCGCATATCCAATTCAACAACATTTCTGCTGATACTGAAACTAAAATAAATACTCCTGGGGGGAAAGTAGGTGGCGGTGCGTTGACCCCATTCGAGTTGTTTACATGTGTATGTATGTATGTATGAGTCTGAGTGGGCGAGATTTAAAGAGATATCAATTCGTGAAATCATCAAATCATCATCTGCCTGCAACTTTGTTTCCTTTTTTTCTTTAGATATTTTCGATTCTCGCTCTGGTGAATGAATTATTTTCGTTTTTTTTCGGTCTGCAACGTAAATGTAAAGTAACAAGTCAAAGCGCGGCGTTATGTTCCACCTTTATATATACAATGTCTCGAAAATTTTGCTGAAAGTGGAGAACGGAGTGTCTTAACACTAGGTTTCCAACTTCCTACTGCCTGCCCTGCTATCTACTGTAATAAGACGCGATATTAGGAAAAACAACAACAGCTGTTATTATATTATATAATATAATAACAGCCGTATATTCGTTTTTGTTTTTTTTTTTGGGAACTTTCCACGATCCATTACAATTAAACGTAATAAGCCGTAAAATTCACAGATAAAAAAATACATTATATGTTAATACTTTAAATGTTTGAATAAGAGAATTCTCTTACGGTTACGGTTGTTAGAACGAACTTCTGTACATATCTACTACTTAATCATCGTATTATGATAAAAAAGTATTGATAATTTTGTAGTCTTTTTTTATTAAGATTTAATAAATGCTTATGCTTGCTCTTGTTATCATTTATTTGTTTGACTGTAAACGCTATGAATTTTGTAAGAAAGTGCGGGATTTATTTCGAGCGGAGAGTAGAGAACGGAAAAGATTTGCTTTACCTATCCTGTTATACGCCGTAAAGTGCAAAACATGCTGGATATCAAAGCAAGTTCAAATCTTAATTTAAAATGGAAAATAAAAAATATTCTTTTTTTTCTTATTTTTTTTTTAATAATGCCGCAAAGTGCTGCGTTGAGTTCCGCCACTCAACGCCTCCAGAACTCGGCGGAATGTGGGGATCGGTGTGTCCTAACACTAGGTTTTCTCTGCCTACCCTGCTGTGTGGGGGATACAGCGTGAAGCTGATTTTTTTTTTCGGTTTTAAGGTTTACGTTTAGGTATATAGTAATATGAGATTGCGTTTTCTTTTTTTTTTAGTTGTATGCCGCAGACATGTGGGCGGAAGCGTAGTGAATACGTTTAAAAATCAATTTGAAAGTTACATTTAATTTAGTCCATAGACTACTTAAGAAATATTTACGATGACTAATGTTTCAGTTGATTCAAACAATTGAGTTCAAAGCATACGTAGGTACTAATTGTGACCGTAATATATGGAATAACTGGGACGTATTTTCTTAGTTGTTTAACACAATGCTTTCTTTCGTCTCTTAATACATATACATATGTAATACATGGTTAATTAATTCGACTTATTAAGAAATATAGGCTCTAATATAATGTAAAATGAATCATAAATAAATCAGCTTTACGCTGTACCTCAAATATTTCTCCATTATATTTTTATTACTGTCACAAAAAATGTTTTAGATAATTCGTAATTCACATAATTTTATTAGGAGGCCAGTCGTGGCGCAGGGGCATAAAGTGCGACTGTAAAACCGACTGGTTGTGGGTTCGATCCCCACTGGAGGAGATAAAATATTTATTCAAATTTATATTTCCATTTCTTCGCTCTGGTGTCGAGGACAAGCGCGGCGTTGAAGTCTGCCACGCAACACGCAATGCCTCCAGAATTCGACAGAAAGTGGGGAACGTAGTGTCTTAACACTAGGTCCCCTTTGCCTACCCTGCAGTGTGTGGGATACAGCGTGAAGCTGATTTTTTTTATGTAAATAAAAGAACTGGATAAAAATATCCTTGCATTTACCTTTTTATAACGCAACTGAAACATCTGTTCTATATAACGTGACGAACGTTCCCTAATTCTAATTGCACAGGTTAGTAATAGCACGTACACCTAGGGTTGCCTAACAATAATGGATGTTGATATTTTAATAATATTTATTTTACATATAAAAGTACATATTGTATCAGTAATTTATTAAAGTAATAAAAATATTTTTTTAGCTTCACGCTATATCATAACAGAGTAGCCAGAGGGAACCTGAGAACCTAATATTAAGACACTTCATTCCCATTAAGACCTTTCCTTTAACCACTTTCCGCCGAATTCTGGAGGCATTCCGCCACTCAGGCGGAACGCAAACTCGTCTCGTTATTAGTGCTAGAAAATGGAAATTTTAAATATAATATAATTTCATCGAGTTGGAATCGAACCACAACCTGTCGCGCTTATAGTCACACTATTTAGCGCCTGCGACACGATTGGCCTCATGATTAAAATAATAGTTAATCAATTTAAAGATAAGAACAGTTCAATGTACTATTCATAAACAAAAAATGTATATCAAAATATGATCGTCGTTTCTGCTAGAATGTGAATAACATATCGTTTAACCAAAATTATTTAATTACACTAACCTATAAAAGGTTATCTCTAAAATGTATGATGTATGCGTGTCATCGGCAACCGCAACCGCTTCCGGTTGCGAATGGTCTGAATGAAGTTATCAATTGAAAGTAATCAAATGATGCCTAATATAATATGTGAATACAATTCTTAGAAAGTAAAAAGTGACTCCGTTCTCTTTTCTTTTTTTTTGTTTTAATTTTTTTAAATTTTAAGTTACCATATTTTTATATTTTTAAGTGTATTATATTTTAAGTTACCACAACTGACTTATATCATCCGTTCCCTTTTCTGCTTTTGTCTTTATTTTGTTTCCTGTCAAATCTGATGGTTGTCTAGAACTTGTTTTTTGACCTCAACTTAGATTTTTCGCCGTTATTTTCAAAATTGCCTTGTTGTCTCTATGAGAGATGACCATCTTCAAAATGTAATTTGTTATATCCGCCAAAGAAGATTTGCTCGATGGGTGAACGTACCGATTGATTCTTCTTGAACGTCGGTGTAGTACATGCATTCGTTCTTCAGTTCTTAGTTTATGGTGTTCCGAGCGTGCCAGTTGAGCACTAATGACTTTTGCAATTTGTCTATGTCACGTTGTATGAAGATCGCACGGAGGAGAAGCATTCATTCTTGTGTCTGGTGATTGCAACGACTGCGTGTCGCGGTCTCTCTTTTCTCCTTTATTCAAAGACTTTTGACACTTCCTTTGAATATCTTTATATACATAAAATATTCTCGATAGGATTCAGTTCATAAGTCAATGCAATGCATAATAGTATCAGCTAATGTTATATTATATTTATTTATTCAATTTCGCCAACCCTACATCGTTCTCGTTTAATCTTAAAATAAGTCCCATCCTCATCCCCGGTGCGCGGATGCAATCGCGTACAGTTTACTCGCGAAACGTCGCGTTAAAATTAAATTCAACTTCGCCGCGGTTGGTGCAAGTTCATGAGAGAAGCGTACATTTTATAATGTATTAAAAAAATATCTCTTTCTCATATTTATTTATTAAAAAGTAATCATAGTTTAACATAAAAAAAATAATTGTCATCTTGACTTGTGCGTGACTTTCTTATAATAAAAATAGACAAAGAAATTTTTGCATCTTTAAGTCTTCTGTAAATATTACTACTATATATATTTTTTAATGTTATTCCACCTGTTAAACCACGCCTCGGTGCGGGTTCAAATCCTGATACGTTAATTTTTTTATATGTTTTCTAGAAAGTATTTAAATTATATTTTGTTTATTATCTCCATAGGTAGACTTTTAAATCTAATCATTAACTTCGACTTAATAACAGTTAAATATAAATAATATTTCTGAGTGTGGATGTTAATTCTAAATATAATTTCACATAATCGCTCTGGTTTAAAAGTTGTTAAGTAAATCTTAAGTTGTGGAACAAGTGTTTAGTAATTTACTTCGACCCTCGAAACTAGTTTTGCATTTATAATTGCGATAGCGCAACTTACGTAGTGATAAGAAAACTAAAAGGAAAAATATATTTTTTATATTTTTATTATTTTTTATTATGTTTATTATATTAATTTATTAAATACTTTATACAGAATTAAAAAAAAAAAAAAAAAAAATTAGCTTCACGCTGTATCCCGCACACAGCAGGGTAGGCAGAGGGAACCTAGTCTTAAGATACTCGGTTCCCCACTTTCTGCCGAATTCTGGAGGCATTGCGTGTTGAGTGGCAGAACTCAACGCCGCGCTTAACCTCGACACCAGAGCGAAGAAATGGAAATATAAATTTAAGTAAATATTTCATCTCCTCGAGTGGGGATCGAACCCACAACCAGTCGGTTTTGCAGTCACACCTCGTGCCGCTGCGCCACGACCGGCCTCTATACAAGAATTAATGAACCATTAACCTTTTTTCTTTGTATCTTTTTACAATTTTCCACGTTTTCCAAAAAGTTTTTTTTTTTTGTGGAATAAATCTTTAAAAATGTGAAAAAGATTTTCCCTTATCTTTGAAGTCGAGGGTCGTCGTACATTCACATTTTTCAGCATGTTGCGCCCACGTTACATGTTAGATTTGTATACAAGTAACACGTAATGAACTGTAGATTAAATGTACTCCTAGTACATTTAAAATCTCTCATTTTTTTCACCTACCCTACATCCCGCTCATATGATAGGCCCATTAATACGCTTCCGTTCCGTTAGCTCACTTTCCGCGCAGTTCTGAAGCAAGAAAGAATTCATTGCGTGTTGAGTGGCGGAACTCAACGCCGCGCTTTGCTTCGCTACTAGACCCAGTTAATGAAAGCATTAAATATATCAGTCCCTCCAATGTGAATCGAACCCACAACCTGCCCGCGCTTACATCTCAACTGCAACACGACTGTATTATTTAAAACAATTTGCATTCTTAGACTATCAAATGCTATCTTATCTGCAACTATTTTTTTTTTAGATATATTATTTATTTGTTCAATTATTGTGATATATATTTATTTGTTCATTCCATAAAAACCGATGCGTTATAATATAAAAAAATGTGATAAGTTTCTTCATACGTTTAAAAATGTAAATGTATTGCATCATACGTGATAGTAAAATATTCTGGACTACCTGATAGCAATTTGTGAAGCGTCTTATCTCAATTTAAAAGCGTGTGAAGGTGTCAACGGATTGTCCTTCACTCTTTAAATTTTTTGCATATATTTTGTTAAGGAAGGAAGGAAATAGGAAATGATCAGATTATTATTTTACACTATTTGCTTACATTTGGTATTAAGAAAAAATCAGCTTCACGTTGTATCTCGCACATAGCAGGGTAGAGGGAATCTAGTGTTAAGACACTCCGTTCGCCACTTTCCGCCGAATTCTCGAGGCATTGCGTGCTGAGTGGCGGAACTCAACGCGCTTTTGCCTTGACACCAGAGCGAAAAAATGGAAATATAAATTTAAGTAAATATTCCATCTCCTCGAGGATCGAACCCACAACCAGTTGATTTTACAGTCACACTTTGTGCTTCTGCGCCTCTACATTGGATATTGATTAAGAAAATATCTAAAACTGAATATATTTTGAGAATATATTCGATTGCTATTTAAACAAATGAATAAGTATAATATTAATATATTTCTTGTATGACGATACATCATACAGACGATGCGCCAATCTTAGGACAGTAAAAGACATCGTCGGGTTAGATTGTAAACCTCCTAACAGCCGTGTGATCCTGGCCCAGAATAAAATCATCCTGGTACTGGTGGTGTCGTAAGAGGCGACTAAAGTACGTGTGGCAGAGTCACGTCGAAGGTTTTTACAATTTTGAAAATTGATTTGTATTCTCAACTATATGAAATAAATTCGAATGGTATAAAAATATACTTGCACGTAATATGTTTAATTATATACTTTTCTTATTGTATAATAACAGTGGGTACTATCTGCGTTGAAGTTTGGAAGACTAAACTATAAAATAAGAGAAATATTTTCTAGTATGTGAACATTATCGACATCTCATATAAGAAATATCTACATCTAGAAAAAAAATAAACGGAAATTATCTTCTAGTTTGTACAGCGATATATCTATCGTTCTCGTTAAGTCGTAGATTGTGACATTGAATATTCTCGAATATTTCCGATAACATAATTATCATTTTGTGTGCACTTTCTAGAAAAGTCTGTGTTGAAATGTAAATATATACATACATATGTATGTTACTAAAATTGACATTTAATATCACCTTTTAGCTTCACGTTATATCCCGCACATAGAAGGGTAGACAGAGGGAACCTAAGAAGTATTAAGGCAGTCTGACCCCCACTCTCCGCCTTACCTACGGAATTCAACGCCGTAAATATGACTTGTATCTTCTAAAATTATAGATTAAAACCACACCAGAGAGCGTGTATGTGAGTGCTTTTGATCCATAATGACTATTATTATATGAATTAACAGTTTATGACCTAAGATCGGGTTTATTATCGCGGCACTAACGGGACGTCGTTATGTTCATACATAAAAAGTGAAATTAGAAACGTAGCACACTTAAAGTGCATGACTAAAGCAAATTGCTTGTTGGCAGTAAATTTTACATATCGCAAATGCATGACAAGCTTATACGATACTTGAAACGTAAGTGAGATATCATATAAATATTATATTATATTTGTCCCATATATTATATTTATATAAACATTGATAAGTTAAACTAATAATATGATTAAGTAACGTTATGAATGTAGAACATTCTGTTTATATGTAGGTACTCGTTACTATATTTGACAATATAGCACGGCGTTGAGTTCCGCCACTCAATACGCTATGGCTCAAAAATTTTACAGAAAGTGGGGGACGGAGTTTATTAACACTAGGTTCCCCCCACTTGCTACCCTGCTATATGCGGGATATAGCGTGAAGCTGAACACAAAAAAATACTATGTTTTCATTGACTGTTCATTTAATTACATCACTACCATACTATAAACCATAAAAATCCGTTTTTCCAGTCTCTTTTCTGTGGGAAGTTTCTCTTTACATGCCAAATTTCAACTTTCCACCCATTGGAGTTACACCCCCGGCTAATCGTCGTCTATCAGTCTCTCAGTAACGGAAGTATTTTTTTATATAGATTATTTAATAAATATTGCTTGAGATCATAGCTTGAAACTATGGTATTGTTTATTTCATTACTTAACTTCACCTGAATCAGATTTCTCAAGATTTATTCTTATGTAAAAAATAGAACTAAAAATATTAAAATATAAACTAACATTTGCCCGTGGCGTAAAGAATATTGTATCTGCCTTTTATCTCTATCTATACGTTTTCCACTCAAGGCTCTCAACATAGCAATATCTTTTTGTCCTCGTTTAAATAAACATTTAAAATAACTTTCAAGTTATTTTAAAAATATATAATCCACTTTTAGCTTATATTCGTGTAAATATATAAAAAAAAACGCAAGAAAAACGAACTTGGTGTTTTTTTACGATTAAAATGTGTTAAGCAGGAATGTAAATCCATTGATAGGAAAGGTTTTTTACAATATCTTTAAATATGTCCAGAAAGTGGAAAGTAGAGTGATTTAATTCTATGTTTCCTCTACCAAATACGGTAAAATAAAATAAAATAAAATAAAACAATATATCAAATCCAATTTATTCAAGCTATTATTGTACCTTCACAGATGTGCTTAGTTTCTGCTTATGATCGCGGAAGTACAGATGCGCGTGCGCATCGAAATTAGGCCACGCTCACGAGACTCATCGCTTTCCTACATTTTGTTTTGTCGTCGATCTCTTTGTTCTCAAGTGAATCAGACTCCTCTTCGACGTTCAAGGAAGAATGCTTTTTGCCATATATTTCCTACTCGGGTTTTTGTTTGAAGGTGACGTCCATCCTTGGCCTTATGCCAGTACGAAATTTTGCGGACAATCGTTGATTGAGAGTTCAGACCCATTTAAATTTTGTTGTGTTTGTATGGCGTACTTCCTGGTGCTATTGTGATATCTACGCATTATTTTCCACAGAAACGCCGTGCTATTGGCATGTTTTTTTGTGCTATAAAAATTCACATTTTTAGGTGCCACGCAAGACTATTTTTTTGTTTGTGGTTTTTTTTTGTATGTCTTAATTTTTTTTTTTAAATTAAAATAAATTAAATTAAATTAGCTTCACGCTGTATCCCGCACACAGCAGGATAGGCAGAGGGAACCTAGTGTTAAGACACTCCGTTCCCCACTTTCTGCCGAATTCTGGAGGCATGGCGTGTTGAGTGGCAGAACTCAACGCCGCGCTTAACCTCGACACCAGAGCGAAGAAATAGAAATATAAATTTAAGTAAATATTTCATCTCCTCGAGTGGGGATCGATCCCACAACCAGTCGGTTTTGCAGTCACACCTCCTGCCGCTGCGTCACGACCGGCCTTTTTTTTAAATATGAAGTTATTGACAAACTTTGGATTTATCCAGTTGTTTTTTTTATTTTTCATTGCTACGATCGTGTTATATTTTGCGGATCACTAATAAAACCTGCAACTTACCGAGTCGTTAAACAAAACCTAGTTACTTATTTTAGTAGTTTAAGTTCTATAAAAAATTTAAACATATAGTTTCATTGACAAGTATTCATTAACCTTTTGAACGTTGATCTTTCCGAGTATAATTGAAATAATTGCAATTTAGTAATTGAAATTAAGAATAATTGAAATTTAGTAAATATAAATTAATGTAATAAAAAAATAATATTGTTTCTTTTACCATTTATTATATATAATGTCGTAAAAATATAGGATAAAATTCATACATTCAAACTTGAAAGCTTTCCTCATACTTTTAGATAATAATCTATAAATGAATAAATTATAATAGTTTCCGCAATCCTTATAATAATTTTAATTTTCGTCACGTTAAATAACGTATTTATATATATATATATATATATATATATATATATATATATATATATATATATATATATATATATATATATATGTAAAAGAAACAATATTATTTTTTTATTACATTAATTTATATTTACTAAATTTCAATTATTCTTAATTATATATCTAAATTATATATATATATATATATATATATATATATATATAAAAGGATATGTATGTACCTGACTGACTGAGGTAAGACGCACGCACAGCCGTAACCGCTGTGCGTAGAAACGTGAAATTTGGACAGATGTCTATTTTCATAATCTGGACATCCACTAAGAGGGGATTTTGAAAAATTTGACCGATAAAGGGATAAAACCTTTTTTTTTAAATCGGCAGCGATTTTTATAAAATTTGAAATTCAGACTCTTAAAAACATTTCATTGAATATGTGTTTCATGGTTTTTTAGAATTCACCCCCTAAGGGTGCAAATAAGCGGGCGAAGCCATGCGCGCCCACTAATATTATATATATCTTTTAAGCCTTTCGAATATATGAATGGATGGAGATGTTTTTAATGTGTTAGTAATTATACTTCACTATCTATATCTTATCTCATTGACTGTCAGTTTGACTTGAAAATTAACTTAAATTATATGACGGGATTTTGCGTGTCACACGAAATCTTATTTTCATATACGAATAAAGAGTAATTGCTACTTTAGTCTCTGTAACTCTCGAGCCCTGTTTCCACCGAGAGCGGAGCGGGCCCATTAAGGACTACGCTGAACTCGTAAGAGTATACTCCACACTTGTGATTCAACCAAGAAATAGTAGGGCGCAAAAAAGTTCTAGGATGCGAAGCGAAATAATTACAAAATACGTAACTATTTACATTTTTGTTTCTTCGCTCTGGTGTCGAGGCAAAGCGCGGCGTTGAGTTCCGCCACTCAACATGGAATGTCTCCTGAATTAGAGGGAAAAAAGGAAATGGAGTGTTAATACTAGTTTCCCTCTGCCTACCTTGCTGTGTGCGGGATATAGCGTGAAGCTAATTTAATTTTTTTACATAAATCTTTGTTTTATTTAAAAGTTTTATTTAAAAGTAGTCCTAAACATTGCCCGCTAATATTTCTTTCGCAGTGGAGACCGGACTTAATGTTCGCTTCAGATAGCACGCGCGAAGAATATACCTCTCGGCGGTTACAATTATATAGTACAGTCGACGAGTCGTGACCGCTCTAAAGATAAGTTAAACTGTACATAGGTTACGCAGATTTGGTTTTAAAATTTTCCATACTTTTGGTAATTTTCTTTCGGAGTGAACAATGTGTAAAAATTCAGAAAATCTAACTTCAAAGCAGCCACGATTCGTCGACCGTTAGTTACTACGCCGCTCTGTTGAAATAGCGTGTGCGTTATTTAAATACTATTCATAGATTAAATGTTAAATAGTTATTGGAATCGTTTAAAATCATTACAATAACTATGACATTTACTTTGTTTGCGGTTTAATATAATAAATTCGTAAACTTAGCTATAATTCTCGAAAAGATTGACTACAAAAATCGAAAATGGGTTGTACATGGTGATTTAAAAGTTACATCTTTATTGCTTGGACAACCACGGGGCTATACCAAATTTCCATGTTTTTGTGTGAGCGGGATAGCCGCAAAAAAATATGCATTGGATAAAAAAAGGATTGACCTTTGAGAGGAACTTTGAAATCCGGAACAAAAAATACATTGCAAGAAAATTTTATTGATCCAGCTAAAGTGCTTTCATCTCCACTTCACATCAAGTTGGACTTATGAAGCAATTTGTAAAATCACTATCAAATTTCCATCACTTTCAGACAGCTTAAAGAAGGAATATTTGTTGGTCCAGATATTTGAAAACTCATTAGAGACGACGACTTTGAAACTAAAATGAACTGTGAAGAAAAGGAAGCCTAGGTTATTTCAAGAAAGTGGTTAAATATTTTCTAGGCAATAAAAAAAAACTCAAATCCAGCGCCCTATGGTTACTTAATATATGTTTATATTATTTTAAATTGATCTTCTTGACAATAACATTTTTTTTGTCGTTTTACAAGCCTGTGTTATTAAAAAATAATAAATTTAAGTAAAAGAGAAAATATAGCTCATTTCTGGTAATTTCTTTAGAAAAGATGATAAAAAAAGCCCGATGAACGATATTAATTTGATTTTTAAAAACTTTATACTAACTAACTAACTAACTAGCTTCACGTTTTATCCTATCGGGATAGAACGGAGACGTTACGGTCTAAAAAAAACTTTATACCTATATATAAATATTAAAAATAAAATTATTGTAACTAACAGTGGTTATACCAACAATGATTATTATTATAAACGTAAGAAAGATACTAGCGTGCTGTTAAATCATCACACAAATCATCAAGACGTCACAAAGTTACATAGGAATCGCGTATCTTTGCTCTCGCGCAGTGCCACTCGATCTATTTTTATGGGGCCTCGTAATTACTAGCATTTGCAGCATTTTTCTTGTATTTTTTTCTTTAAAGTATGAGAAATACCTCGAGGCTAACGAGAGTTTGTTTTAATTAAGTATGATAGATCGTAAGTTGACAAATTTGAAATTTTACTGTAGATCTATACATAGATAAAAAAATATAAACGGATTTTTTTTTAATTTTATCTTTTTTCTGTACAATTAAATTTACAATATTTTTTATCGTTATTAAATAAAAAAAAGAGGCCGTCGTGGCGCAGGGTCACCAACATGCGTCTGCAAGACACGATTATTGATTCAATTAATTTCAATTTCCACTTGAAAATAAATATTTAATCTCTCTCTTCTAAGGTCTCGAGAATTTGATAAAAAATTTTGAACGGAAGTACTTATATTGATGAAGAATAGAGTGTCTTAACACTGATTTTCCTCTGCTTATCCTTCTATGTGTGGGATACAGCGTAAAACTAAAAAAGAAAAAACTAAATAGTCTGAAAGCTAAGAACCAAATGAATAATTTCCACAGATTACATTTTTTTTGCTGTGATTAGATTTTTTTTCAAACGGATCTATAATATTTACACATGTTGGCTGATCGCGTGATCTCATACTCGGTCTCATATTTGCTGTTGAAGTATGTATTCTTTATTTTTTTTGGTGTTTATTATTTTGCGCAAGGTCTTTTTATGTTTTACGCGAAAACAGTTCCTCTTTATATTATGTATATATTTTTGCTATATTTTAAACAATTTTTTTTATTTATTTCAAAGCTTTAATGTGAAGAAAGTAATAGCGATCTTTGTTAATTCATATTTTCGCCCGCTCAACGGGATTGTACATACGCCGATTTCCTTCCGATCTTGACATTGCGTGTTCAGTGGCAGAACTCAACACCTGTCAGCACATGTTTATTGTTTATATGCAAGTTATATTTTTAAATGTAAATGATATTATTTATATTGAATTTACTCTGTTTTAAATAATACATTATCAAAGATTCGGCCGTTATGAGGCCATCGTAGCAATAAATAATCATACACCCGAATGGGAGTCGAACCCACAATCACACAATTACATTCAGACTGTTCACCACGTTGGCCTCCACCAGATTCATAATCAAAATAGATTCAAAAAGCATCAGTAAATAATATACCTGCTATTGAAAATAACCTTCAAGTAGGTGACCTTGATAAGAAATGTAAATATTTTCGTGATCAGCGAGCGTCTTTTTTTGTTTGGGTTTATCAGGTTTTTATTCTAGAAACAAATTGCTCTTTATATTTTCCTGTTGTGTGTTCAATAATTATTATTTAATTTAAATTAAATGGTTTATGCAAATTTAACTTATTTTTTGTTATCGTTGTAAATTGATGTGTTTACTTGCTTTGTTAGATCTAATCTAAACTCTTCTTCTGATGGTGCGAATTTTTATGGTTTTTTTTAGGTTCACGATGTATACTGCACATGGCAGAGGGAACCTGGGTACTTAAAGTTCTCGGTTGTCAATAAGTCACTTCAGTTCTCTACTTTCCGTCGAATTTTCCAGGCATTACGTTTTGAGTAGGGGTAGGCAGGCGAAACTCAACGCAGTGGTTTGCCCAGAGTGAGAAAATAAAAATATTAAATGTTTTATTTGCTTCGAGTGGTAATCGAACCCACAACATGTCGCGCTTACAGTCGCACGCTTGTTGCGCTTGCACCACGACTAGCTTCACATACATTAGAATACAATATGTAATACATATAATCTGATTAAATATATTCGTATTTATAAAAAAGATTTCTGTGGCTTTCCCTGGTTTTTTCCACAATATTATAAAATTTAAAAAATTAAATAAAAAAAAATAAATTAGCTTCACGCTGTATCCCGCACACAGCAGGGTAGGCAGAGGGAACCTAGTGTTAAGACACTCCGTTCCTCACTTTCTGCCGGATTCTGGAGGCATTGCGTGTTGAGTGGCAGAACTCAACGCCGTGCTTAACCTCGACACCAGAGCGAAGAAATGGAAATATAAATTTAAGTAAATATTTCATCTCCTCGAGTGGGGATCGAACCCACAACCAGTAGGTTTTGCAGTCACACCTCGTGCCGCTGCGCCACGACCGGCCTCAATATTATATTTTACTTTGCTGATTTAACATTAATTAAAACTTTTCAGTCTAGACGCTCGCGTTTACTTCGAAATTCGATAGTTTATTGAACTCTGAATTTACTCTGACCTTGACTCGAGTTAACTATAATATTTCACAAGTATACAATGACATGTACGTATCGTGCACTGTGTAATATTTCCTAAAAATCTTTTGTAAAACGTGTGTGTGTGTGTTTTTTTTTATTATTATTATTTTCTCACGGCTTTTGTTCGATACGAGGCGATATTAATCGCCTGTGAAAATTAAAAAAAGAACAACACATTTTCATAACAATGTTTCCCAAGTCCGTCCTTGAACTGTTTGATAGCTGCCGATGGCTATTTAGAGCGAGGTCGTGTGGGAAAATAGTGCATTCTGGTTTGAACATGGAAAATAATATAAAGTATATGTTGTGTCATGTGATAGTTGTAGGTTCTGGTTCGCTCTGGTGTCGAGGCAAAGCGCGGCGTTGAGTTCCGTCACCCGACACGCAATGCTTCCAGAATTCGGCGGAATATGGAGAACGAATTTTTTTAACTCTAGGTTCCTTCTGCCTTCCCTTCTGTGTGCTGGATACAGCGTGACACTAAAAGAAAATATCTGGTGTAGTTATACAATCACAAACCATCCGTCTAATATGCTTCATATGGATATTCGGAATTCACGATTACACGAGGTATCTTATCTCGATAAATAATTGCCGTAAAGTGCGTGTCGACAAAAAAAATAAGAATTAATCTGAAAGTAAATTGTAGACATCGATATTATATTTAAAACGGTAGATGCTGCTCATTAGTTAGCGATCGTGCTAGTCGCCTTGGGACCACATAACGGGTGCCTAGAAAGTTCCGTACAATGACGATGAACCTTAAGAATATTTTTCTAGCATGAAATCGGTGAGAAGGAGACCGTACTTCTGATGGTGATAAAGCTGAGAAGTTTTGGTCATGTCTTGGTTTTTCTTTAAGCTTCACTCATTTAGTAGGTTAGGCAGTGGCAACCTGAAACCCTTATGTTAAGACCATTGGCGTACCTAGAGATATTTTTTCAAGAGTTTCGGGTGATTAAATGTTGAACTCAAAGCCCCCGTTTTTACTAGAGCGAGGAATTAAAAATGTTAAACATTTCATTTTCCCGAGGAAGAATCGAAGCCACAACTGTCACGCTTAAAGTTGCACGCTTGTGCCGCTGATCCACGACTGGCCTCAAAATTGGTCTACTTTACGGACGGCTATGAAATATATAACAAATTTATTTGCTCATTTTGTGGATGTGTAAGTACCTACCCTCTATCTTTTCATCTTTGGTTTTGTGGAACTACACTTTGTATAACACATAGAAAATGCCTATATTTCTAAACGGTATATGTAACTTGAGGCCAGTCGTGGCGCAGGAGCACGAAGTGTCTGTATAATCGACTGGTTGTGTGTGTGAACGAAGTGTCTTAACACTAGGTTCCCTATGCCTACCCTGCTGTGTGCGGGATACAACGTGAAGCTATAAATAAACTTTTTTTTCCCCTGAAAAAATAAGAATTTTTGTCTACGATTATCGTGTAATATTTTCTCTAAGTACATACTTTATTGAACATATACTACAGGTATACATTTAATACTATAGTACATCTTGGCAGCACAAATAATGACTTTGGCAACAATAAGTCGAATGAAATGTATGACTCTTAATTACATATTTTAATGCATATATATTTTAAATAGATACCTTTTGTGTTTTCTAAAAAGAAATAGGAAATTTACCTGTGTTAACTAATATATCGAATATGAATGATCAAAAATTTGCCTAGTTTTAAAGAATCTGATATGGTCTTAACATATTACAAGAAAAAAATTAACAAAAGAAAACCGACTTCAACCGGATCCCATAATCAGAACCTGACCAAACCTCTCTATATATATCAAACTACCCTTAAAGTAAATCCTTTTCAATAAAAAAAAAATATCGAAAATGGTTAGTGTGATATTGAGTCGTTCGTCCATTTGTCGCGCACCTACGTAATGCAAATTTAAGACTTGTGATTTTCTCATGGATAACAATGTTAGAAATGGACCAAATTAAAATGGGATCACACTGGATGCACCAGCAGTACTTTCAAGTAAAAAAATCGGTAAATCAAAATAATCAAAATTGGTTCACCCAGTCAAACTGATGTATAACAAACGTATAAAAAAACAGTCTAATTGGTAACCTCCTCCTTTCGGAAGTTGCTTAAAAACCAATATTATGTAAATATTGAGATCAGTCATGGCGGAGGGCATTCGATGTTCATTTGGGGGAATGAAATATGTTATATTTTCATTTCTTCATTCTGGTGTTGTGGCAAAGCGCGGCGTTAAGTTTCGTCAATATGCAATGCCTCCAGAATACGGCGAAAAGTAGGAAGGGAAGTGTCTTAATGCTAGGTTACCTCTGCCTACCCTGTTACATACGGGATACTTCGTGAAGCTGAAGAAGAAAAAGCATAAAATAGTATCTTGTATCCATATATGTACCAGTCATCTCTATAAATAAAATGGCCTGCGTGGCGCAGGTGTCCAAACTGTGACTGAAACGCGACTGATTGTGGGTTCTAACCCACTCGAGGAAAGTAAATATTTATTTAAATTTATATTTCCATTTCTGCGCTCTAGTGACGATGCAAAGCACGGCGTAGAGTTCCGCAATTCAACACGCAATACCTTCAAAACGGAGTGTCCTAACACTAGGTTCCCTCTGCGTACTCTGCTGTGTGCGGGATACAGCGTGAAGTTGATATAATTTTAATTTTTAATTCTCCTCTATAAACATTACGATGTTGTTACTTACCGTATTAATTTATATACAACTCTTCTATTAATATAGTTCGTATCACAGGTGCACGCCGGATTCGTGTTATGAAATTACGCTTTATACAGAAATATTTTCCTCATTTCATTTTGATTTATGAGTTTAGACCTTTTGGCATTTTAAACTTTTTGTACTGCTGTCTTTATTTTATTCAATTCGAATTACGTTTGAATAATGAATATTTATTTGTTTAAAATATATAGGTTCCCCCGTATATGATTAGTATAAAATGCGATTTTGTGGAAAGTCGATTTATTCGAATACACATACGTACATATATACGTACGTAAATGGAAAGTGGAGAATGAAGAGTTTATCAGTCGATAAATCTGTAAATTTTAATATCTTGCAACATTTTAAACAGCGACAGGTTAAAGAAACTATTGTACCAGTAATCCGTCCTTGTCCTATGAAATAGTAGACTACCAAATGCAAATATTTTAAATGTCAGCGTTGATTCGAGTGAGAATCTAATCCACAACCATTGTATAATCACTTTGCGGGCCTTTCTAACTGCGCCACGGCGCTTACAGAAGAAGAAAAATTAAACTAAAATGAAAATCACATCACTTACCGTTTGATAATCGATCAAAATAATAACTTAAATTCAATTATATTATTATTTATTTAAAACTGAGGCCAGTCGTGGCGAAGCGGTATGAAGTGTGACTGTAAAACCGACTGGTTGTGGGTTCGATCCCCACTCGAGGAGATGAAATATTTACTTAAATGTATATTTCCATTTTCTTCGCTCTGGTGTCGAGGTTAAACGCGACGTTGAGTTCTGTCACTCAACACGCAATACCTCCAGAATTCGCCAGAAAGTGAGGAACGGAGTGTCTTAACACTAGGTTCCCTCTGCCTACCCTGCTGTGTGCGGGATACAGCGTGAAGCTGATTTAATTTATATTTTTTTTATTCAAAACTAGTTGCCAGTTTTTCTCAAATTGTTGACAGAAAAACTTGCTATAGGACTTCTGCCATTTAATTAATGTTCTTGTTGGTCGTTACTAGTAGGGTAACCGGTAATAATCCAGTTTTGTCATTACGATATGGTTTTTGTTTAATAATATTAATATAATATTTTAAAATGAATCATACCTACTTAATTATTGTGAACTGGTTTCGATACAGTTTTATAAGTTTTTAGTTAGTTTTTAATTATTAGAAGCTAGTCGTGGCGCTGACGTACAATCACGACCGTAAACGCGGTCGGTTGTAGGTTCTATTCCCTCTCGAAGAAATTAAATATTTAATCATTTAATTTTCTCGCTCTGGCTACAAGGGAAAGCGCGTTGTCGAGTTTTACTATCTAACATGTCTTCAGAATTCGGTGACAAATGGAAAACAGAAATGTTTTAATGAGAACAAAGTGTCTTTACACTACTAAGTCCTCAGGTTCCCTACGCCTACTCTCCTATGTGCGGGTGAAAAGTGCAATTGTTTGAGATAAAAAAACCAGTTATTAATGGTCAAGCGGCTTTATTAAAAAATACACTTCTTACATTTATATGTTTTATGGTGTTTTGTTAGTATCTTAATTTAGAGCAACATCTTTATCTTTTATACTTTTTAACATAACGCATAAAAAAATTAACATATCTGTATTTGAACCCAAGCCTCTGGAAAACTGTCCAAGAGGCGCGTGTTCAATCGCGCTATGTTCGATTTTTTTTCATTTAAAATAAGTTTTTTTCTTTCCCAAATATGAAATAACACTTTTCAAATATATTTTTTTGTATTATTTGTGTGTAATAGGTTAGTATGGTCGATGATGAATTGTATTTAAATAAAAATATTTACATGGTCCATATAAGTATAGGTATATTAGTACTTTAGTCATAACGCGTTTTGTGCTATCGCATGTTCAAATATTTTGTGTAGATTACCTATATTATCGTAATTGGTACAATTTCGTTGGGGCCCTTGGCGAAATCGATATCTTTCTTGTGGCAAGTATATTTCATTTTTGTTTTTGTTATTTCGTACCCTTCAGTCTGCATCCCGCACATCGTAGGGTAGGCATATGGAACCTGGTAACCTAGTGTTAAAATACTCTGTTCCTATTAAAGCATCCCCGTTATGTCTCGAGAATTCTCGAGGCATTGCGAGGTGAGTGGCGGAACTAAACGCCGCGATTTGCCTCGTTACCAGGGCGAATATATAATAAAATGTATATTTTCCTTTCCCCCAAGTTGGAATCGAACCCACATCAGTCGCGCTTACGTCGCGTCGCGCCACGACGGACCTAATTTCTTTTTAAAAAATTAAAATATCGCGATAACTATATTATATGTTTTTAATGCTCATTTAGTTTCCCCTTAAGATGAATGCGTTGTAATAATAAAAAAACTTTTTATTTAAGTATAGTACTAGATTGTCAGTTTCTTTACGTATTTCATCATTATCTCTTGAGTGTGACCATAACAATTACATTGAATAATCTCCTTGCTTGCTTGATTTCTTTCTTTTATATATTTTTTTTTCATCTTCACGCTGTATCCCGCACATAGCAGGATAGAGAGAGGGAACCTAGTGTTAGGACGCTCCGTTCCCCACTTTCTGCCGAATTTTGGAGGCATTGCGTATTGCGTGCTCGAGTGGGGATCGAACCCACGGCCAGTCGGTTTTACAGTCACACTTAGTGCCCCTGCGCCACAACTGGCCTCATTATTATAATATTTATTTGGACACATTTATTCGTGCAATACCTCGCTGGGAAATGGGGAACGGAGTATCTTAATACCAGATTCCCTCTACCTACTTTGCTGTGTACGAGATACACTGTGAAGCTGAAAAAAAATATACAAAAAAAACGTTACTTGATTACGTCGTAATCATGCACTTTGGTGATATATTCACTATTTTAATGCTTATCTTACTTAATAAACATATATTTTTGACTAGATAATATTAATTATAATGATAATTATTATATCAAAAAACAACAATAAAAAAATCTAAACAAAATTAAACACAATATATTTTATGTGAATTTTATGACGTTTGAAGGCTAACGCTTATATTGTTTGTTACAGGTAAGTAGCTGGCGCCAGCATTCAATTCTAAGTGGACGGTATTGTAATAAACCATAGTGCACACGTGGAGGCCTACTTGGCAGGCCTAAGTCTAAAAACATTTTTTTTTCGGAATTAGCGAATAATAAGATTTTTCGGTGGATTTTTATTATTATTCTTATTCAGCTAAAAGAAACATTGTAAAATTAAGTATTTTACAATTTTTTTTTGGGCAAAATAAATTTTGTCTTTTCTTTTGTTAGTTTGGCTAAGTCTTTAAATGTCCTTGGTCTAGTAGGCTTGTTCATCAAAAATGTTTAAAGGAATTACTCGTGCATAGTGTAATTTAACCCCGCCCGATCAAGGTTATTTTCAACCTGTTTTATAAGTCGATGTAAATAATGAACAAATTCTATGGTGGCTCACCGTCTTAAAAAGATGATATTTTTGAGTTATCACTTTTTAGATCTAGGTATGAGACAATACAAGTAGTATTGAAATATGATAATCAACTAGACGTGATATATACCTAATAAATCATGCTTTTTGCGATTTTATGAATGCTGAGTGGTTTATTAAGAAATTATTATTAATATTAAAGTTATTATAATGGATTGTTGTGCAGCTATCATAGTATTGTTTTTTTAAGGTTTGCTTAAAGAAGTGTTTAAATAAATACGACAAAACGGGACATCACTATTTTGACATCACTATTTTTTACAGCGTACAACTTATTTTTGTTGCTTGCATCTTTATAGGGAGTTTTTTACAAATTTCCGCCACCCAAAGATAATTAGTTAGAACTATTGTTTGGCGGGAGAGAATGCTATTTATTAAATATATTTTTACATTTTTTTAAATTTCCACACTCAGGAAAGAAAAACATTTTTAGAAAATATAAAGATTTCAATGTATGAGGATTTGAACCCGCCTCTTGGAAACCGTCCTCGAAGCTCTCACCAACTAAAGCCATACGTTCTCATCGGGCTACTTCCAAATTCGTATATGCTACAACTTATTTTTGTTGCTAACATCTCTGTACGGAGTTTTTTTCAAATTTCCGCTACCCAAAGACAATTAATTAGAATTATCATTTAGCGAGAGAGCAACACTTATAAATTCTGCTGGTTACAAAAAATGCTATATTAGTTCAGCCTTCGAGCACGCAACGAGACCTGACTCTTGATTGACTTAGCTATAATCTCTGTCTATATTAACTTTTTAATTATGCAATTATATTGCGAAAAAAAATAAAAAATAGATAGGTACTATTAGAATTTATCAAATATATTGGAATATAATTTCTTTATTGTTCATGTCAAAAAAATATATTGAAAGTCTCAATTACATAAATATATATATTTTTTATGCCTAATCGCCCTATAATATGCTTGATGAAGGTCGCACCGTGTCTATAAACGTGGAGGTAACTTAATATTTCAAATTTATTAGCGACCCGCTCGCGGCTTCGCCCGTTTGTTGGTACTACACTATTATTAACTTTCTCATCTGAATTATTCGTGGTCTAAATATATTATCAAAACAAAAGCGCGGTTTTAAAAATATAATATAATAAAAAATAATATAATAAAAATCAATATAATAAAAATTAATATAATAAAAATTTGAGGCCGGTCGTGGCGCAGCGGCACGAGGTGTGACTGCAAAACCGACTGGTTCTGGGTTCGATTCCCACTCGAGGAGATGAAATATTTACTTAAATTTATATTTCCATTTCTTCGCTCTGGTGTCGAGGTTGAGCGCGGCGTTGAGTTCTGCCACTCAACACGCAATGCCTCCAGAATTCGGCAGAAAGTGGGGAACGGAGTGTCTTAACACTAGGTTCCCTCTGCCTACCCTGCTGTGTGCGGGATACAGCGTGAAGCTAATTTAATTTTTTTTTTTTGAAACTTTCGTCGCAAAATGGGGACAGCGTCTTAAAGCTAGGTTCCCTCTGCCGTTTACCCTGCTGTGTGCGGGATACAGCGTGAACCTGATTTTTATTAAATTTTATATATATCTTTTATACAGTTATGGTATGTATGGTACTTAAATAAAAGTGCTATCGTATGCACAGGTTCGAATACAATCCAAATTAAGCAACTGCGGTTGGTTTACTTACAAAATCTATATTTTAATTTCTTATACTTACTTTGCTTAATTTTATATACTTATATTTTTACTCTCATAAAAAATATAACTTTAAAATCGTATTGACGTAGTGGGCAGACGACCACGTACAGATCAATATCAACTCGAGTACCGAAGGTCGTGGGACCGCGGAAGCGTTCGCGGTCGCGCACACCATGACCTAAAAGAGACGTTGAACATAAAAGATTATCATAGAAAGTAGATTTTGTAATTGGTATAAGTTACGTTTTTAGTTGGGTATGCTTGTTCTTTATTGTTTGTAAATAAAATCAAATCAGCTTCACGCTGCATCCCGCACACTGCATGGTAGGCAGAGGGAACCTAGTGTTAAGACACTCACTTTCTGCCGAATTCCGGAGGCATTGCGTGTTGAGTGCTAGAACTCAACGCCGCTCTTGTGCATTTCCTCGAATGGGGATCGAA
This sequence comes from Heliconius erato x Heliconius himera, assembly GCA_013421005.1. Classification (NCBI taxonomy): domain Eukaryota; kingdom Metazoa; phylum Arthropoda; class Insecta; order Lepidoptera; family Nymphalidae; genus Heliconius; species Heliconius erato x Heliconius himera. The sequence goes on along the minus strand of JAATLQ010036375.1, from coordinate 14,280 downwards.
TCCACGACTAGTCGGTTTTACAGGCACACTTTGTGTCCCTGCGCTACGACTGGCCTCAAGTTTATTGTTTGTTATTGTTCGAAAATAGTTGAAATATACCTTTTAGTCTTTTGTTGTAAATTAAGCTGCTTATAAGTGTACTAATGATAGCATTGTTTATAATGAATAAGAAACGACATCAGAATTCTGCCTAGATACGTTTTTTCAACAAAAAATAATAAATGAAATTGTAACTTTACATACTATTAATAATTAAATAATTGTATTTTTAGACGGTCATGGCACAGCGGCACAAGCGTGTGACTGTACTATAAGCCACGGTGGTGGGTTCACTCGGCAGATTGAAATATGTAATATTTTCATTTTCGCATGAATTTGATGAAGTTATCGAGGCAAACCGCAGCAAAATCGTGAATTCGGCGGAAAGTGAGGTAGTGTCTTAAAAGGGAATAGTGTCTTAACATTAAGTTCCCAGGTTCCCTCTGCCTACACTGCTATCTACGGAATAGAAGTTGAACCAAAAAAAAATAGTTTTATATTTATACGCACATGTATTTTCTACAAATGAGCTGTTCTAGCTGTAATACCATATAGGTAGAGTCAATCACAAAGCCATATAGAGTAACTTGACAGTTTTCAATATACGACACAAGGAGGTAAGTTATGTATAGGTCATACATACATACATACGTCGAGAAATATGATGACTTGAAGGAAGTAAGAGGCTCTTCCTGTTCGCGTAGATGATAATGAACGGAAGGAATAGATTTTATTGTTTTTAATTACATTTTAAAAATATATATGTACTTAATTAGGTTAGAGTGTTGATTTTTTTTTTTGAGGTATGTCGTGGTTGTATTGGATAGTAACTGATTTTATAGCCAATGATTGGTTCTAGGTTCGTTTCCTGATGGGAGCTTTATTTTTTTTATTTTAGTCATGTAGGTTTTTGTTAACTTTTGACGTAAAAACGTATACGACATGTAACTTTTAAAAAATAAATTGTCGAAAAAAGATAAAAGCATTAAAATATCACGCAATTGGTGGTAACATTACATTAATTTAATATTATAAACCATTGTTTGTTTATTTTTTTTTTTAATAATGAATAATAAAATCGAATATTCTTATTATTTTCGCGAACCTTCTTTACTTCGCAGTATCTTGTTAAATTTTCCTTAAGGAGTTATATTTAATCGTTTTATTATGTGAAAATATTATTTTTATGTTAATTTTGAATTTTATTGACTTTTTATACTTGAAACAATCTTGTACTTTATTGGACATAACATTTAAAGAATGTTGTTAGGTCGACCTTTTCATCATTAATAGTATAATAGGTACCTATTATTAAATTTATTATCAAGTATCTTCCGCTTCTTAATGGAAGATACTTAGGTCAACTAAAACGAAGCCATAAATTATATAATGTTCGTGTAAATGTTTTCTTTTCATACTTTTACGGCCCAAATTTTGTTATAAATAAAATTTCTGGGGTGGGCACCAGACTGTTCTGGGGTAGGCACAGCCTATCCGGCTCCCCGCCTTCCTACTCCCATGACGAAATATAAATAAATAAAACATTAATTCTAGCTTATTAAGACTGTATCATACAGACATACCTACATAAAATAAAGTCAGACAAATCTTTATTTTAATGTCAATAAAAGCTATATATAAATAAGGAAAAACTGACATTTCCTTACTTACGACTATAGTTATATCCTCACGTGTCTTTACACGGTCTAGGTTAAAATAGAATATGAGCAAAAATGATTTTTAATATGTCGTTTTAATCTAGATCTACACTTCATTAATTTTCATTAACATAATCTTGGTTTTTCTACATATTATATTTTTTGTTTTGCAGTTTTGCTGTTGCTATGTTTGTGTCTTATATTTAGTTCATATAGGTATGTAGGTATTTCAAGTGTGAGGCCAGTCGTGGCGCAGGAACGCCAAAAATCCTTCTGGTTAGAGGATCGATCCCCACTCGAGGAAATTAATAATTTATTTAAATTTATATTTATTTCATCGCTCTGGTTCTAAAAACGTTGAATTTCGCCGTTCAACACGCAATGCCTCGAAAATTTAGTGGAAAGTGGAGAACGGAGTATCCTATCACTGAGTTCCCTTTGCCTATCCTGCTGTGGCCGGGATACAGCGTGAAGCTAATATTTATGTAGGTTACTTATAAAATTTAAACTCTGTAATTAAGCTTATGAGATTTGTAAATTAAATTTTATATATTTTTTAAAAAACTTTAAAATATTTTTTAACTCACTCGGTAGTCGCTTCGCTCGCTACAGTGTTAAATATTTAAAAATAATCCCTCGCACAACTTTTTAACTTAATACAAAAATAAGTGATATCATCCGGCAAAGGATTTTTTTCAATGTAATTCATATAATTTTGTCCAAGGTAAGTAAAGACCCTATAGGTTTTGATTCTCTTTGCTAGTTTCGAAAATTTGCAGCATAAACGGCGGCATGTTTCGATTGCGTTGGCATAGAAGTTTGAATTCTCCAAGTGAGAGACGCCCGAGGTTCGAGCCCCACAGGGGGCGCCCTTGCAGTCGTCGACTCCTCACAGGCAGCCCATAGTGCTTGCTCTTCTTCAGGGACAAAGTACCCTCTTCTCTACCCACCGGTGTCGCTGTAACAGCCATTAGGGTTAACAGCAATAACCTCAAGATCGAAAAAAAAAGTGAGAGACAGAGGAGAGGTGAGTTCCAAGGTACAGAGAAAAAAGATCTTCTTCTAGAAGTCATCCTAAAAGTAATATTTTTCTTTACCAATTATGGAAGAAGACTTTAAAATTGTTACAAAACTAGATATTGAGTCCCAAGTTATACCTAGAATGCATTTAGTCAAAACTGTGCCATTACATCGTTAAAATTTATTAAAACCTAAATTATTCTAAATCAGCATTTCCATAGTCTGGTTTTACTATTATTATATTGAATTTGTTAACCCCAGCCACGTTTCACTAAACACCGTTGTGAAAGTACCGAGTTAAATGTCGACGGTGTCTAGAAGTCGATTGTCGATTTGTAACGATGCAATGTAAATAAATAGGTGTATTTGATTATAGCAACATTGCTTTGGCTTACAGAATTTAGTCTTTTTTTAGCTTTTTCGGGACCATAAGTGTGCAAATGTAAACTCCTTAGTTTGTGGGTTGTGAGTTTGATTCCCATTCGAGGAAGTGAAATACTGAATATTTTCAGTTATTCGCTTCAGGTAGCGAGGTAATGCGCCGCGTTGAGTTTCACTACCTTCTAAAGCGGTGAACGCAAGTGTCTAAATGAGAATGGAGTGTCTTAACATTAGGTTCCCAGGTTACCTCTCAGGGCACCTTTCTATGTGCGGGATGCAGCGTCAAACAAAAAAAAATCTTCATATTTATGCTTAACGTACTTCAACGTTTTTGTTCATGTATTTAAACGCTCAAGTGATCTAATGTTATTTCAGCTTTCAACATTGCTCTTACTTTATTTTTAAATTTCATTCGCCGCTCCGTTTCGGGTCATCGGTAAAGCGTGACACCGAATAATGGTGTAACGGTTTAATTTTATATAGATATTTCTTTTTTTTTTTTTAATTTTACCTACTTAAATTTTGAACTGTAATGTATTTTACATTGTAATTTTAGTGCTAGTAATTATTAGTAAGAGATGATTTTCGATTTATATGGATGTTCTTTTTTTTTTTAATTATACCTACTTAAATTTTGAACTGTAATGTATTTTATCGAGTGTTTTAGAGCTAGTGATTACTATTAGGAAGATGATTTTGGGGTTTTCGATTCGTATTATGATAATTTGTAATATATTTGTTTTTATATAGAAAATTAGGGGCCGTCGTGGCGCAGCGATACAAGCGTGTGACTGTAAACGTCACGGTAGTGGATTCGATTTCCACTCGTGGAAATGAATTTATCAATATTTTTATTTTATTGCTCTGGTAATAAGGTAATGAGTTCCGCAACTCAACACGTATTGTCCCGTAAATTCAACGGCATTTAGGGAACAGAGTGTCTTGACAGGTTTCTTCTGCCTACTCTGCTATATGCGGCATGAAGCTGAAAATAAATATACATTTTTTGAATGGTAAAGTACTCTGTTGTTTGATTAGTCATGGACAGTGTAGCAATATATAGGTATTATCTGTGAAATAATGATGTAGATTATCTCCATAAGTTATAGAAAATTGAAGGTAAATTGCCGTCTGATTGAGCGATTATTTTGTATGGAAACTATAAATCTTGTTTAGAGCTAAAACACAATCCTTGTGAGACTGTTTTTCATAATTTATAGTACATATAATTTCATATAGTATATGAAATTTTACATAGTGATCTTAATTTTTTTATAGATTTAGTTTCTTGCTTAGTATTGCATTTATATTAAGCGTTTATTTTAAATAGCTTCACGCTGTATCCCGCACATAGCAGGGTAGGCAGAGGGAACCTAGTGTTAAGACACTCCGTTCCCCACTTTCTGCCGAACTTTTAAAGGCATTGCATGTTGAGTGGCACAACTCAACGCCGCGCTTTGCCTCGATACCAGAGCGAAGAAATGGAAATATAAATTTAAGTAAATATTTCATCTCCTCGAGTGGGATCGAACCCACAACCAGTCGGTTTACAGTCACACTTTGTGCCACTGCGTCACGACTGACCGACTGACTGTTTATTTTAATGTTTTGATGAAAGTAGACTGTATTATTTTATTTTCTATCTTTAGCTTCACGCATACGCCTCGTATTATTTATTTACTATAGTATACTGTGAAAACTTGGTTAAGCTGGGACCTGAATTTGAAAAAATATATTATTACAAATTTTAAATTAAGTAGAGTAACGAAACTCTATTATATTAAAAGAGGCATAGCGTTCCATATTTAATCGATGAATATTCAACAGTTAGTGATTACTTTTAAGTACAATTAAGTCCCTTGACGACAGGGAAGTAATATTGTCTCTTTTTTAGTCATTTTTATATTTATTTTGATACTGAGATAGTCAAAATATCTATTTGGATTTTTTCTTATTTTCGAAACATAATTTTCTATGAATAAAATGGTAGTCATTGTAACCCCGATCCGAAGGTTGTTTATATTTATTATATAAGTACATATATAAAAAAATAAATGTATTATAAAAATCTTCCAACATTTTTTTTTTCAATTTTATAAATACATGGCTTTTCACAAAGTTGTAGTTTTATATATTTTTTGTTTTTTTATATGAAGGCAACAACCTCAGCGTGCACACCAAGTGCTGTGTCGAATTTGCGCAGCAATTTTAATCGTGCCTTTTCTTATATATATTTATTACCTTATTTGAATATAATACATGATATTGAAATAAATGAATTAATTAAATGAAAAATGTTTTTAAAACAATCATTTTCTTCGCAAAGCAACAAAGAATGAATGATGAAACATCGGTAGGTATTTTGATTATAATTTTAAATTAGTTCAACAGCACGTCTGCTCTTGTTCATTATGTACATATGATTATATGATAATTTTAAATTGTGTGCTCTTTTCACCTTATTGTTATATTATTCTTTTTTTATATTTTATTCAATTGGTCAGTGATTTTTTTACTTTAATTTTTTTTATTGTATTACTCATACCTTTTTACTGTATCCTATAAAGAGCACGGCAGGCCCAGGGAACCTGGGAACCTAGTGTTAAGAAACTCCATCCCCTTTAAGGTTTTCCGCTCCGCACTTTACGCCGAGTTTAAGAGGCATTGCGTGTTGAGTGGCGGAACTCAACGGCGCGCCTTGCCTCTTAACTAGATCGAAGAAATGGAACTATTAAATATTTTGTGTCCCGGAGTGGTAATCGAACCCTCAACCGAGACGACGTCGAGAGTCGCACGTTTGCACCCTCGCGCCACGACTGGCTGCAATTTGATTTTTATCCAAATCTAGATATAATATTAAACTAAATGTCTATTTCTGACATTATTACAGAATGTCACTCTTATAACGGTATTATCGATAAAAAGTTAGCAAAGAAATGAAGCTATTAGAACTCGATCAGTTTTTTAATATATAAACTTTTTCTTTATTTTCTTTCCCACTGGTGGTGTGACTTCTGAAAGTATCTGTTGAAATATAAATTAAAAGCAAATTTAACAAATAGGTTTAAATGCAAGAGTTAAAATATAGATTACACTATATTTCTCAACGATTTCACTTTTTAATTATTAAGGAAAACATATAATAAATATAGAAATGGCTATTTTATTTATAAATCTAATTATTTTATTTGTAACAATATGCCGGCCGGGGTCGTTGACAGTTCATATTCAATGATCTTGGTTAGTTTCTTGGCAATAATTTTTAGAACCTTGAACCGTCGGAAAGATGAATCACGTGACTCGGTATCTCAATATCGATTATTTCTTGTTCGATCTGATTACGTCAAATGGAAGTAATCAAAGAACGGGTATGGTTAATTAATAGATATACTTACGTAGTTGTATTTTATTGTTTTTTAATAGTAATAAAAAAATCAGCTTCACGCTGTATCCCGCACACAGCAGGGTAGGCAGAGGGAATATAGTGTTAAGACACGCCGTTCGTTCGTGCGTGCATTGCGTGTTGAGAGGCGGAAGTCAATGCCGGGCTTTTACCTTGCTGACAGAGTGAAGAAAATGAAAATATTAAAAAATAATAATTCATTAGCTCGAGTAGGGATCGAACCAACAACCGTTTCAGCCACACCCTTGTCTCCCTGGGCCACGACGGTATTTGTTATGGTAGTTGATGATGTAAATGAATTTGTGATTAGAATATTTGTGTATCTTCACGCTGTATCCCGCATATAGGTAGCAAGGTAGCCGAAGGTAGCCTAGTATTAATTTGTTAAGACACTCAGTTACCCATTTTCCGCGCAATTTTCGAGGTGTTGCTGGTTGTATGTTAATAGACGGAATTTAACACCGCGCTTTGTCCTGTTACTACAAAAAAGAAATTAAAATAATCTATTCTGCCGAGCGGATCGAAATCGAAGCTACAACGTCGCGTTTACAGTTACAGACGTGCAATACAGACGTGCAATACACACTGCGCAATGACAGCTTCATAACACGAATATAAGTACATATTTCTAAACGACTATGAATTTATTGTAATTTTTTTATATATTTTTTACAATGCTATTCACAAATGATTGCTTTAAAATTAAGAAAAAACTTAACATCAATTAATGCATTCTTAAATAGTTTTCGAAACTGTTTGCCTCACAGTCCTCGCTACTTCCTCTTTATATTACAATAAGGCAAATGCCTAAACGCTTCCTCCGATGTTATACTTCCTTCCGTGTTCCATCTTATAGGAGGTAGGCACGTGGTTTGAAAATTATATTGTTCGTCGTGTCCTTGCAGGTGATGTCTGTGTGTATATGAATAATGGGGAAATGCATTGAGCAAGCAAGAGGCCAGTCGTGGCGCAGAGGCACAAAGTGTGACTGTAAAACCGACTGGTTGTGGGTTCGATCCCTACTTGAGGAGTTGAAATATTAACTTACATTTATATTTCCATTTCTTCGCACTGGTGTCGAGGCAAAGCGCGGCGTTAAGTTCTGCCACTCAACACACACGCAATGTCTCCAGAATTCACCAGAAAGTAGGGAACGGAGTGTCCTAACACTAGGTTCCCCCTGCCTACTCTGCTGTGTGTGGGATACAGCGTGATAAAAAAAAGTTTTCAAGTTTAGTTTTGTTAAGTCATTTTTGGATTCTAATCTGATTTAGCTGGACAGTTATGTAGAAAATATAGTAAGTACTTGTAGTTTTAGTACTGTGTATGGTGCTACATGGTAGTCGTGGTGGCGGTGGTTATCTTAAGGTGACCCGAACGGTTTCGTGTAGTCGATTGTCCTTTTTTTTTAAAAAAAAAAGTAATGATCTCTGTTCTATTATCAGAAATTGATAATTGAAGAAAAATTGCCCGTCGCTTGTAAATTGTGTGGGGAAGAACCAAAAAAGGAATAAATATTGTACCTTCAATAGACTTGATTGTTAAGTAAAGTTAATGATTTAACACCTTATATGTATCGGTGATTCAGCGTAAAGCGTTTCCTGCTCGACGACTATTTATCTTCGATTCGAAAAGTTGACTGACTTTATCATTTATTTGATAAGTATTCAATTGGATTGCTATTTAAAGAATATTTGTCTAGATAAATATTCTTTAAATAATATATAATAGGTTTTTGTTTCTTTTTTAAACTTCACGCTGTATCCTGCACGTAACCGGGTAAGCAGAGGGAACTTGGGAACCTAATGTTAAGACACTTTGTTCCTATTAAGACTCATGCGTTCCCCGCTTTCCATTGAAATCTGGAGGCATTGCCTGCTGAGCGGCGGAACTCAACGTTAGGTTTCCTTTGGTAAAACGACAAAATGAAATTATCAAATATTTCATTCTCCCGTGTCGGAATCAAACCCACAACCGCCACAACACAACTCACGCTTGTGCCTTTAATATTTATATATCTATAATTTACGAAGTAACGGGTTGAACAATTATTGATCCTGAGTTAATATCTCACTTTGAGGAATGCTTATCATATATAATTAACAAAATAGTATTTAATCGTTTTTTTATTTAGACACAATGCGGTGATGTGTTACGAGATCACCTATAACACAATATCTTTGAATGAATAGAATACAGAAAACGATCTCTCTTATGCTACGAAATCTGAAACATTCTAAAAAAAATTCAACAAAAAAAAATATTGGACGACTTATTTACTAGTTCCCAATTCTCATGTTCATCAATGGGGGCTTTGCTCCCTTAAACATGATGACAATCTCTAGATACTGTCCTCGCTGCACAGCCATATGATGTAAGACAAACAACCTATTGCAGTATAAACCTGTTGTGCATATATAAATTGTAATGCATTTTAATATGTAATAATAAAAAAATCAGCTTCACGCACACAGCAGGGTAGGTAGAGGGAACCTAATGTTAAGATACTCCGTTCTCCACTTTCTGCCGAATTTTGGAGGCATTGCGTGTTGAATGGCAAAACTCAACGCCATGCTTAACCTCGACACCAGAGCGGAGAAATGGAAATAAAAATTAAGTAAATATTTCATCTCCTCGAGTGGGAATTGAACCCACAACCGGTCGGTTTTACAGTTACAGTTTAATGGGAACGGAGTGTCTTTACACTAGCTTCCTAGGTACCCTTTGTCTAACCTGCTATATGCGGAATACAGCGCGAAACAAAAAAAATAATTATGAGAAAAATATTAAAAAAAAAACATAAAACTAAACCTTAAACGTTCTAAAGAAACTAGGTAAAGAGATCCTCAACAGCTTTTTAGTACGTGACCACTTTTTAGCCGACGTCATTACATTTAATATGCCAAGTTACGTCTACTGTTACATAATATAAATCTACATGACTGTATAATTTAAATACTATGTATATTTATATTGTATAATTAATTGTTCTTAAAACCTGTTTAGTAAAACGATTCGCTCTTCTTGATGGGCGGTTTGTAGTCAAAATATTGGTTAAGTACGTTTTAATGGTGATCTTTATTCTCTAAGTAAATCCGGTTAAAGTTAACGAAACATATGTTTTTTATTTTGTTTTTGAATACTTTATAAATGTTGTTGAAAATTATAATATTGACTTGTTATAAGATACGCTCTTTCCAGAATCTAAATCTAAATAATGAATCTAAATTGTTTTCTGTATATGTCATAAGAAAATCCAATTGAGATACTTAAATATTCTACTTCTAAAATATGTTATATCGAAATATTGCACATTTCCGGTTTATTTCAATATTATAATATTAGCAAGCTGTCTAACTAGACCAGACTAGGATAACATTAATTTAACCTACAACCATTCGTGACGTCCACATTATACAAGGTCCAATGGTGGTCCAATTCCAAGATATGGAAGGGTCCGTGCCAACACCAAAATTCTGGTGCCTCAGAATTTTTACTGACAAAAAGTGTGAATATTATTTAAATTCTGTGTTAATACCTTCTAATTTAGGTACTTAACCCCTGGATCTAAAGCCTTACTTAAAAACATCTCTAGATACTCCCACGGCCCACACTATCTACCATGAATTTTTAGAATACTAAATTTAACTTTTTAATATTCATACTTTAAACGGCAATATATTATTCGGAGTTTGACTTCTAGAACATTTGCCAAACATATGAATCAAATGAGTTGGTATGTTTGGATAGTTTCTACTCAACTGTAATTTGGCAAGCAGAAAGCTTACGAAAACATCATTTCAGTTTCTATTGATAGAGATACATTGGTGACATGTACATGTCATATAAGATTTGAGAGTGTTTAGAAAAATGTAAATGTTTTAGTATATTTTTTTATACTGTTGTTAAATTGTTTTGTTGAAGAATAATAAGAGAGAGAGAATTTAACCTACCAATTTTGATTATTTCATATGAAAACCAACTAACAATCTATGAAAATTTGGCGATAAAAAGTGGTGAACAGAGTGTCTTAAAACTAGGTTTTCCATTATTGAATACCTAAGCTCCTGTATAGTGCATTTTATACCAAATAGAGGGGATACATAAATTTTCTCGCTTTGGGAGACCAAGCGCGGCTTCGAATTCCGCCACTCAAGTCGCAATACCTCGAAAATTGTGCGGAAAATGGGGAATGGAGTGTCATAGCACTAGGTTTCATCTCCTTGCTTCGCTTAAAGTACCTCTACTTTTAAGAAATATAAGAATATATACATTTCTAGTCCTAAGTATTAATTTAGAATATTATGCATTACCTACTATTGTCTCAATACCGCCTATGGCTATGTGGGACGTGAGTGAAAGTCTCTTTTTTGTCTGCCTAAATTTTAATCTTGGCCACTGTGGACGATGTACGTTAGAAGCCTTAATTTAATAGATAAGATTAAATGGTAAAGATTATCGCCCAATATTAATAACCTATCTCCAACGCGAATCTTAGATTGTTTCATACATCTATCCAATATCTAGATTGGATATATATAGATGTATGAAACAATCTAAGATTGACGTTGGAGATAGGTTATTAATACTGGGCGTAAGAGTCCAGTCGTGGCTCAATGGCACAAAGTGTGCCTGTAAATCGACTGGCTGTGCGTTCGATCCCTACTCGAGGAGATGAAATATTTATTTACATTTATATTTTCATTTCTTCGCTCCGGTGTCGAGGAGAAAGCGCGGCGTTGAGTTCCGCCACTCAACACGCAATGCCTCCAGAAGTTGGCGGAAAGTGGGGAACGGAGTGTCTTAACAGAAAAAATTAAATGTATTACATTGTATTTATGTGAGAAGTTGTTGCTGTATACAAATTTTGAATCCATCATCCAATTATACTTGCGTCTCTTGGATTAGGTATATGTCAGTGATCTTTTGTAAAGAAACAATTTATTTATGAGTCATACTTTATAGAATTAATTCAATATTTCTTTGGCTGAAGTGTTAATGCATATTAAACACAATTTTATATATTTTTTCCTAAGTGCTTATTCCTTTATAGATCCAATTAGGAGTAATCTAACCCGTTACCGCAGTACGATGTGCGTGCGTGGCTGATTGGACGAACATAATCGATTCCTTCGCTTCATTAAGTGTAACGTAAGTTCACGTCTATGTGTTACTTTTAAGATATTCTTCCATATTTGTCGCTTTATCTGGAGATATTTACCAGGGAGGAACTGAATCTTGGCTTAGAAGCAGGCACCCTTGGCAGATCTATCCGTATAAAGGTTTTTTTCAATTTTTTTAGGGTTAATTTAGTGGTGGTGAAATTTCTGGGGTAGTACGGAAAACCAGTCCCTCCTGTTCCTACGTCTATGCTCTTAAGCGTCTATGTTCTTCCACTCTCTTATCTTTTTTTGTGAGTCACAAGGAATTATGTCTTAAGACCACTCCGTTCTTCTTCTCCTTCCACCTATTTAAGAGAAATATCTGTTAGTTGGATTATATGACTGTTGGCTGCAAATTTACTTTACTTCAAATGAAGTATTTGTCTATATACTCCGTACTTAACTGTTCATATTTTTCTAGTCAGTGTCTGTATGAAAAATAATTATATGTATATATAGCATTATTTAAAAATATAAAGTAAAGATAAGTGAATGTATTAAAAATGCTCTTAATTTAAATTTTAAGACATTTTAAAATAAAAAGATAATAAAATTTACAAAATAAAGATTGAGAGATAACGCTAGAATCATTAAAATGACCAAAGTCTCATTGTTTTGTGCACTGCACGTGACAATATACACGTGATTTGTATGTTTAGTGCCATTGACAGCGGACCAGCGTTTAGTTTATTATTATCTATCTACACATTTTCGAAATATGTTGAGAATATTATTAGAATATATGTATTCTAGATCAGTCCAGATAGAGGTCAGGTAGTGGCGATTCCCACTCGAGGAAATGAAATATTTAATATTTTCATTTCTTTTGATAACTGTGTTTAATTATATTATATCTTAGTTTGAAACGTATTTTTTATCTCGTCTCCCGCATATTGCTATAACAAAAACGAGTTGCCTACTTTTGAATGCATTCTTAGTCGACTTTCTTATTAAGTTCCTTACTTCAAAAGAAATTCAAAACGCGCAGTTCCGCCACGCATTACCTCCAGAATACGACGGAAATTGGGGAACGGAGTGTCTTAACACTAAATTCTCACTGCCTATTCTGCTGTGTGCGGGGAATGCAGTGTGAAGCTGATATTTATTTTATTAATTTCAAAAAAAACAGAGAGCCTATAGGTTTTTTGTCCGTCTGTCTTTATGTCTGTCCGTGTCGAGACCCGTTTATTTCTCTTCTTATGCCATATTCTATTTTAAGACTTAAAGACGATGCTGGCATGTATATTACTATAAAAAATATATATTACATACAATAAAAACATTAACTAAATGTTATAAATTTTTAAATATTATCTCGACACGGAAGCTATTCCGAATATTAAATTAATTACAGTCCACCGATGAATAATAATGTATCGATATTTAAATAAAAACAAATGCGTGACGAATCGATTCAAATCAACCACCCTATATACCTATATATTATATGTACGCACTTGAAAGTAATTGAATAAATTATTTCTAATTGTGATTATTATTCATGATTGATGATTATTTACATACAACTGGATTTATGTTAAGTATATACATAGCAATAATACGAGAAAATTGTGTCAGGTTAGAGCACTGGTTCCCAACCAGTGGTCCGTAGAAGTCTAAATGTGGTCCGCGAACGATTTTAATTTTGTGACTAGGGATGGTGTCACAGGTATTTTTTATTATACCTACATGCATAGTGGTCCCTGCTACCTAGAATGATATAAAAGTGGTCCTTGATCAAGAAAAAGTTGGGAACCCCTTGTTTATAGGCTATATTTACTAGGTACTTCACTTTTCACTTTTGATTTCTTTTTTGTCAAAATTATGGAGACGTAGAAGTGTGAGTTAATATGGTTAAAGAGTGTATGCAGAAAAACATTTTATTTTTTCCAATTTAACCTTTTATTTAGCTTCACGTTGTATTCCAAATAATTATAGCAGGTTAGGCAGAGAGCATCTAGTGCTATGACACACCATGTCACCCTACTTTTGAGATGTTGCATATTGAATGACGGAATTTAACGCCGCGCTTTGTCTTTGTCTTTTTACTAGAGCGACGAAATGAGCGGGTATTCATTTCCAGCCGTGGCACAGGGGCACAAAATGTGACTGTAAAATCGACTGGTTGTAGGTTCGATCCCTACTCGAGGAGATGGAATATTTATTTAAATTTATATTTTCATTTCTTCGCTCTGTTGTCAAGGCAAACCGCGGCGTTGAATTCCGCCACTCAACGCCTTCGGAATTCGGCGGAAACTGGACAACGGAGAGTCTTAACACTAGGTTCCCTTTGCCTACCCTGTTGTGTGCGAGATACAGCGTGAAGCTGATTTATTTTTAAAAATATCCATATTTGTATTATGAGTTACAACAGTGCGATTAATTAAACAATTGACATTAGATTATTTATACAATAACCTAGACCTACAACCTAGAAGGTTTATAGTGACACGCCCTTTCTGCTGATTTAATCAATTTGTCTTTAAGTATATTGAAATTACGGGGCACAAGGGTGTGACTATAACGCGACGGTTGTAGGTTCGATTTGAATTATTAATGTTTTCATGTTTTGCTCTGGCACCAAGGTGAAAGCGCGGCGTTGAATTCCGCTCGAAAA
>JAATLQ010036374.1:0-37674 GCA_013421005.1 Heliconius erato x Heliconius himera | reverse complement strand
TTTTAAAAATAAATAAATAATAATTTAAATTATTAAACTGATTTAATCTTGTAATACTTGATAATGGCAACACCAACGGAGTTGAGATCGGGCGGTCGGCATATTGGCTCGGGGCAGTCTGTGTTGGGGAGTGATAACGAACGGACGTATAAAAGTGTAGTCGTGATACTATTACTAAAATATAGAGTGTGTAGACCACAGCAAGGAAGTTTTATTGAAGATATCCCATCGTATTTACAAATCTATACGAAAAAAAGATGAATGATGTGAAGATACGATCTCTTCGTAGGATATGCAGAGTCAACTTATCTGATCGAATCCACAATTAAGAGATACACAGATTGGCAGGTGTTAGCGAGGATGTCACGGTGATAATGAAGAAGAACGTGCTCAGTTGGTTTGGGCACGTCGAACGAATGAGTGATGAAAGAATGACAAAAAGATTTATAAAGAAAAAGTGAGTGGTAAGAGAGGTAGGGAGAAACCTCGGTTGCCCTTCGAAAACACAGTATTAAAGATACTGGAGGAAGATCACGTAAAAAACATGAGGACCCACCGCAGGGCATATATGAAGAGATTGATGACAGTGGATGATGCGAAAGAGATATGCAGAGACCCGTCTGTTTGGCCCTCTGGTCTTTCTGGATATTTTGCTAGGGATACAGCGTGAAGCTAAGTTAAGTTATTAAAGAGGGCCTTTACCGTATTAAGAGTAAAAGATGATGGAACTTTCGAAAATAGTACTAGTTATCTATCGACATTGATGTATAAATATTATATTATTAAAACTGTATTTTAAAATCACATATTATGAAATTTGTATAACTTAGAGTTTATTTACTTGATGCTTGAATATCCGAAAATTATTTACATATTCACTTATAGGTAGAGAAAGGCTATATAGCATTATACTAATTTTTAAATGATCGTTTTTTTTTTATGGAAAAGACAAGGCAAACGAGCGTTTGGGTCACCTGATGGTAAGTGATCACCGCCGCCCACGACCCCGTGCAACACCAGAGGAGCTGCAGGTGCGTTGCCTGCCTGTAAGGTGGTTTGGGCTCCGGAGCCCGGCATTACCTGATGCGAAACGCAATGGCATAAAGCCACTACTTTACGCCGGTTTTAAATGCCGGGGGTGGTAATGATCCGGTCGAGTCTGCCCACGCGTGTTGCCATTGCTGGCGACGTGACGCCTCTTACGACACCACCGGTACCAGGATGATCCTATTCTAGGCCCGAATCACACGGCGCAAAACACGTTTCTCGTATAAAATTCAATGACTAAGATCTAACTATATCAATATGTCACATACAATTCTTATTTATTTTCGTTCGACTATATGGATGAAGTCTGTGGTAAAATCTGGTAATATATAATTTTGAATCCACACTTAATCGGTATCAATGTGAATATTTAACACCAAAATTGTCTAAAATTTGCATTCGTATTCACAATCGACGCGATCGTTTAGGTGATAAATACTGTGTCACTTAGTTTAATTAAACCAAACACTGATTTGTTTCTACGTTAACAATTGTAATAAACTCTTGTTATCGATAACTCGAATGGTTCGTGCATATATTTTTGTTATGGAACCATTTTATTTATATTAGGTAAAAGGAAGTTGACGTTTTAAAATGTTGAATTCATTGTTTTGTATTAGCTTAATAGAATAATCTTATAGTTTTTCATCAAATACCTCATACAGCAGCAGGGTAGGCAGAGGGAATCTAGTTTTAAGACACACCGTTCTCCACTTTCCGCCGAGTTCTGGAGGCATTGCGTGTTGAGTAGCGGAACTCAACGCCGCGGTTTGCCTCGACACCAGAGCGAAGAAATGTAAATATAAATGAATAAAAATTAAAATTAAATCAGCTTCACGCTATATCCCGCACACAGCAGGGTAGGCAGAGGGAACTTAGTGTTAAGACACTCCGTTCCCCACTTTCTGCCGAATTCTGGAGGCATTGCGTGTTGAGGGGCAGAACTCAACGCCGCGCTTAACCTCGACACCAGAGCGAAGAAATGGAAATATAAATTTAAGTAAATATTTCATCCCCTCGAGTGGGGATCGAACCCACAACCAGTCGATTTTGCAGTCACACCTTGTGCCGCTGCGCCACGACTGGCCTCGTAAATATAAATGTAAATAAATTATTTCATTTTCTCGAATGGGTTCGAACCCACAACCAGTCGATTTTGCAATCGCACTTCGTGCCCCTGCGCCACGACTGGCCTCACTTGTATTTGACTTTTATATACATTTTTAAAGTGTTGTTCCACACTTAGGAAAGAAAAATACTTATTTAGAAAACGTATAAATTCGTTGAGAACGTATTGCTTAGTGGTCAGAACGCCTGGTCGGTTTCCAGGAGGCGCGGGTTCGAATCCCGCTACGTTCAAATTTTTATACGTTTTCTAAATAAATATTTTTCTATATACATATACACAATGCCTCCATAATTAGGAAGAAAGTGGGGAACGGAGTGTCTTAACACTAGGTTCCCTCTGCCTACCCTGCTGTGTGCGGGATACAGCGTGAAGCTATATACATATAAGTCAAATACAAGTTATCCTATTTTCACTTTGCACCTCTCTCCAAAGACGCGTGACCGCCAGATGTCGGCTCTAATTACGTGCGTGTGACGCGCATTCCGATTAAATAGCTTCGTGATCGGCGTCCACACTCTATAGTCTATACTATAGTCATTTGCAGTACACTAATAAGGTATTTAGTATTTACTGATGTAACTGTATTGGTGTAATTAAGGTAGGTTTACCTATTAGTACAAATTCGTTAAAAGTCTAAGATAAGCCTTACTTTAATATAGAAGATGTTTAAATAAAAAAGATATGTGTTAAACATCAAGTTAATAAATATGTAACAATTAATGTATTGTTGAGGCCAGTCGTAGCGCAAGGGCACAAAGTGTGACTGTAAAATTGACTGGTTGTGGGTTCGATCCCCACTCGATGAAATGAAATATTTATTTACATTTATTTTTCTTCGTTCTGGTGTCGAGGCAAAGCGCGGCGTTGAGCTCTGCCACTCAACACGCAATGCCTACAGAAGTCGGCAGAAAATGGGGAACGGAGTGTCTTAACACTAGATTCCCTCTGCCTACCCTGCTGTGTGCGGCATACAGCATGAAGCTGAAAAGAAAAGAAAAGAAAATATTGCAACTGTGTGCTGCTTTTTTATTGATTATATTAGTTTATTTGACAAAGCAAAGTAGACGGAGAAAACCCTTAGACCTAGACCCTTCCCCACTCTCTGCCTAATTCTGGAAGTATTGTATATTGATAAGCTAAACTCAATACACTTCTCTGGCTCGCTACCATAGCGAGAAAAAGAAAATGCTAAATATTTCGATTTCTCAACTAGGAATGGAACTCACAACCCCAGTACCCCACTAGTAACTGCCCTCATATTAGATATGTGTAATTAAAGAACCAAATTTAAAAATATCCAAAATAAAAATCAAAAAACATACTAAATTACATCAAACTAAACTAAATTTCTAGTCCAATCTCCCTAAAACAATAGTACCAACTAGCCTGTCGTCCGCTAGTAAATGTGGACTAACGACAAAGCATTCTAATGATGACCACGTTTTAATCAAATCCTTTACGAAACACAAAGACATTCCTCGTAATATCCCATACATATCAAGCAGATTTCTGTCTGTGGCGAACAAAGACGGGTCTGTCCGGTTTGAATTTTCTAGACCAGAATAAGGTGACCCCTTTCATAGGACCTGTAGCTTTTAATTTTGTTGTAAGGTTCAATTGTTAAATGCCAACTTATAGTGGTTATGTCTGTTTTAGTCCATTTGTGGTATATATTTATTAGAAATGTTGGTAAATATGGTTTTGAAATGTAATAATAAGGTTATAGTTTTAATTAGACTTTTCGTAAGTAAGAGATTCATATATAACATAACCTATAGCACTCAATAAATGGACTATTTAACACAAAAATATTTGTTTCAGTTAGAACCAGTAGTTCCTGAAATTGGCGGGTCCAAAAAATTTCTTCTTATTTATAATATTAGCAGAAGCATAAAAAAAACCCCGCTCGAGGAAATTAAATATTTATTTAATTTTATATTCCCATTTCTTAATTCTGGTGTCGAGGCAAACGCGGGGTTAAGTTCCGCTACTCAACACGCAGTGCTTGGAGAATTCGGCGTAAAATGGGAAACGAAGTACCCTAAAACTAAGTTCCTTCTGCCTACTCTGCTGTATTTGGAATACAACGAGAAGCAGATTTTTTCATTTTATAAATTATAAAGTTAATACTTTTCAATAACACCCAAATATAAAAAGATTCATACATTTCTCCATTCATAAAACATACTACAATTTAATGTTAAATCACTATGGTGTAAGAAATAACACTTATCTCTCCGTTGACAGCTTTATGAGTCGGGGCCGAGGCCTGGCGGTGTGATCACATAAAATATTAATACACAATTTGTACTAGTGGCCGTCTGTTAATCTACTTTTATAGAGATTTGGCAGAGGATTAATTATGTCAAAGGAATTTGTGAAAAGCGAATTCTTGTACTAGGCTTTTCTGGTCAAGTTTATAATTTCTGCTTCTTTATTCTCTGCTTCTTTGTTGTTTATTTTTCATTTAAATGAGCAAAGGAAGTTCCCATTATGAGTTGAGTGACGGAACACAACGCTGATTTTTTTCTTGCGAGAGTGGAAAAAGAAAATAATTTATTTTTAGTGGGGATCAAATCCACAACCATAACAGTGTATATTTTTATCTTTGACTTTTAACATTTTATAAATATTATGTTTTACAGACTTTTTTCACTAGTAGCGTTGTGTGTTGCCACTATTCTATACCTCCAGAATTCAACCGAAACAGGGGAGCGGAGTGTCTTAGCTCTAGGGTCTTTCTTACCCTGGTATTTGCGGCATACAGCTTGAAGCAAAAAGAAAAAGAAAAATTTCACTCATGACCATTACGTATAATCAAAATTTTTAAAAAAAACTATTTTTATTTCCATTCAGGTACATCACTATCTATTTTTAAAATATTTTTTGGTCTTTTAGCAATTCAAAGTGATCGTGACTCAAGAAGACATCTCGATAAGTCTCACGTAATTGCACTCGTTTTTTAACGACTTTATCTGATTTTTCTAAACCATAAATATTCAGTACACCAAATTTAAACTCTATGGCTGTACAATTAAAGTAGGTTTTTCTAAAGCAAATTTCAAATCACAGACAGTGGGGCATCCATCTGGATGGACAAGCATTTTGCGGAATAAGAAATTGGTCCGAACGATTTATATAAAACGATTCAAAATGTGTTAGCTATTTGAAAATATTTTTTATTTGTGTAAAATACTTATATTACGTTTTCGCTTAAACTTTTATATAATTTTATTGACATTTGAAATAGAGAATGTAGTTTATTTAAAGCCGTCGTGGCGCAGCAACTGTAAACGCGATGGTTGTAGATTCAAATGCTCCTAAGAAGGAGAAGAAATACTTTTCACATTTGCTCACTTTGGTAACAAGAAAAAGTGCAGCATTTAGTTACGGAACCTCGAAACTTAATGTCTCGAAAATTGAACGGAAATAGACAAAGCCTTTACGCTTTATCCTGTCTATAGAAGACAAAAGGAATCTAGTAGTTTAGTTTAGTAGTTAAGACACTCCGTTCTCCATGCATCGCCCACTTCTTCTTCTTCGGAACATTGCATGTTGAGTGACAGAATTCAACGCTGCACTTTCTTTTATTGACAGAGCGAGTAAATAAAAATAGTTCATGCCCTCGAGTGAAGATAGAACTCACTACTATCACGTCAAATGCTGTGCAATGACGGTCACTAAACAAACATACGATATATTGATAAACTACAAAAGAATTAGTCTTCTCAAGCTACTCTAAAATGCATAAATCAAGAGCAGGTCAGTTTGACACTATAACAAGAAGATCGTTGCATAAAATACCAACTTTGCAGCTGAAAAGGATGACTGATGACCGTACAAAATATTGTATAGTTTGTTTGACCGGAGATTTGCTTACAACTAGCAAGGTTAATGATACATTTTTTATAAGACCAGTAATGAACTAAGTTTCAGTAATAAGTATTAGTAGATACTGTCAAAAAAAGTCAAAATAGCCTTTTAATTTGAATGTATGACAAAAATGAAGGGAACTTGATGATATTACCAGATTATATAACTGTAAATGTTAAATAAGCATATATAAAGGTGAAAAGTGAAGAACTAAGGCCTAATAGTATCACTGTAAACGCTATAATTTGTGGTTTCGGCCAAGCGTGATGTCAAGATTTCAGAGCAAATTAGGGAACGGAAGTATCTTAATAGAAATAGAGTGTCTTAAAACTGGGTTCCAGGTTCCCCTTTTCATACCTTGATACGTGCGGGATACAGCACAAAACTAAACAAAAAAATATAAAAATGGAGAACTGAGATCCACCTATCCCACTTAATTCAGGATATCCAAGAAAATAAAAAAAAATACTAACACGTAGATACTTACCAACTATACAAACCACGTTAACTATACCAATGTAACAAAACTATTTACATAAATATACATACATATAAAGGAAACTAGTGGATCTAACCCTTACATCGCTGTCACATCTCCCCAGCACCGCCTGAGGCGAGGGGACCATTGTCCGAATGCAGGGTCACCGTACTAAAACAGGATATTGAACTAATATTGCAGTTGAATAATCCAATTAGTGCGCTGTCGATACGGCTTGAATGTAGCCTTTGATGTAACAGACTGCTTCTGGAACAGTAGCTTGGTAAATCTTGCGATATGAAGGTAAATCTTATTGGTTTACTTTATTTTTTTTTAAATATATATATATACCATATTAAAATGTGATATTTTTGTTAAAAAATATTATGAAAACCTCGTGGCGCAGAGGCAGTATCTGACGTTAAATTCGACGGCTGTGGATTCTTGTCTAACTTGAAAAAATAAATGTGTGAAACTTTAAATTATATCGTAAAATAATTTTAAATGTAAAACTTAAGATCATTTTACGAATATACTTTAAATAATTAATACTTTACACTCTGCATGTTTTACTAAAGTTAAAGTATAATAATTATGTTTGCTTTTTATATGAAATATAATAAGAAGCCGTCGTGACGCAGGAAAACAAGGGTGTGATTGTAATGCGACGGTCGTGGGTTCGATCCCCACTCGAGGGATGAATTATTATTTATTCATATTTTCATTTCTGTTCAATGGCACCAAGGCAAACGCCCGGCTTTGAGTCACTCAATACGCAACGCCTCAAAAAAATGGCAGAAAGTGGGGAACGGAGTGCTTTAACACTCCGTTGATTCCTGAACACTGTGTTCCCTTTGCCTACCCTGCTGTGTGCGGGAAACAGTGTGAAACTGTTTTTTTTTATAATGTCATATCTGAAATCAAAATACATAGTACACAATGCGCTATAATCAATAATCGTCTATATGTATATATATATTTTACTTAAACAATTTAAAACGTATACTAAATTTAAACCTAGATAAGATCATATCTAAAATTTCAATAAAAATATCTCTCTTCAATTAAAACACAATCTGATCGTCCCTTAATTCTTGTACCTATTACCTCCAAGCCTTATCTCAACCATACAAGTGTCCACGTCCACTAGAAACTATTTGTCCGATCCTAAATAATTCTATCGAGAGAAAAACAACCAATTCTCCTCACGTCACGTACTCGCTTGCGTTTTACTTTATCGTGTCCGCGTCCAGGAATTAGTCGTGACATTGATCGATGTCGGTGATGCGGAGTGGTCTAACAGACCGATTTCTACTTATATTTACTAAATTTGACCGGCGGTTCCAGTTCTAATCTCATTTTTTATATAATAGAGAATTTTATAAAGAAATAATGTATTAGTATAATATTTTATTGCATGCAAGTTAGTGCACTTCCAGCCCTTACTGGACCTAATATAAGTTGACGTTTTGCTTGGTGCCTGATGGTAAAAAATAGCCAAGTCAAATTTATAGCTCAAATTTTATCCGTTTTTGATTATTGATATTCCATCATTACTTTTTGTAAAGTAATTAATACTATAATTCATTAATACTTTGTTGTTTTTGAAATCACTTTATTGACCTACATTCTTTGATATAAATTTTATACTTAATTTTTGTATATATGTATAAAAGTCTACATCAGTACTAAATGTCAAGTTTCAAGATCACCTAAATCAAGGTTAGATTTTTGATGAATAACTGGAGTCATTGACAAAAGTGCCAGTTTTCAAAAGTAAGTGTATAACCAACTATTAGATTTAAATTATAGAAAATTTTAGCTATGGGATTATAGCAAATGTGCAAAATTTAATACATGTAGACTAATTGGTGAACTAGTTAACTAACTTAGCTAATTAACTTGATAACTAATTAGTCGACACCCGTAGAAAAGTATCTTGAAATATTTCATGTAAAATACATTTTGCGCCGTCCCATATTTTTAACTTGGCTGGACACGCTGGCGCGTGTCTTTAAAATAATAGCTATAGTTAAATCTGAATTATATGAACAAATTTCTCGAAACGTTTAGCCATAATATTCACTCATAAATAATCACTTCACAGTACCTATTCGAGCATTAACCTAGTACCACAGTGACAAATATCAGCTTGCGTCTAACAAACTATGCTATTAGTAAAATTAATTATTTACCATCTCGTTCTGAACGTTTTGTTCCTTTGACCATATCGCTAGAGCAGCCAATCTGCTGAGAGGCAAGTTGTCGATAGAACATTTATTCATGAGATCCAAATCCGTAGCTTTCAGACCAGTAATGGATGGCAGTTTAAGTTTTGTTTATATTGTGCTACTTTATATAATAATATTTTATGCTGATATTTCTTAATTTATTTGTTAAATATAATTTGGAATATACTTAGTAACATAACACTCACTTCTTTGCTTATAATGATTATGTATCAATTTGTAAAATACAAAAAAAGTAAATTTTATAAAATACATTGTATATATAAAACAGGATATACTATTTCGTAGACTCTCAACTTCAACACTAGAAAGAGCAAATACAACGAAAATTTATGTAAATATGCAATATATTTAAAACAAAAAAAATCTGAGGCCAGTCGTGGCGGAGGGGGTGTGGGTTCGATCCCCACTCAAGGAGATGAAATATATGCTTACATTTATATTTTCATTTCTTCGCTCTGGTGTCGAGGGGAAAGCGCGGCGTTGAGTTCAGCAGAAGAGGCAGAAAGTGGGGAACGGGGTGTCTTATCACTAGGTTCCCTCTGCCTACCGTGCTGTGTGCGGGATACAGCGTGAAGCTGAAAAAAATAAAGTTACATTGTATATATTCCGTATTCTGGAAGCATTGCGTGTTCAGTGACGGAACTCAACGCCGCGCTTTGCCTCTATCGTTAGATACGATTAAAATGTAAAATAACTATCGACATGGTATTAACATCTCTACTCAAGACACTATCTGTTGTGAAATCTGAACAATACATTGGTATATATTAAACTGAAATCAACGCAGTGTACGTGAATCTACTTGTTGGGAATAAGCTTTTACTGTATTAGAAGTTGTTTACAAATTACTATTAGTACATTGTTGGCTTATAAAATATATTATAGTTTCTCAATAGTTTTTAATAATAACTGAATTTATTTTCATATTTTGAGACAATATTCCAAAAATATATTTCATTAAATTTTATTTTTTTTCTTACGAATTTTCGAGACATTAGATGTTGAGTAGCGGTATTAAACGCCGCGCTTCGTCTACGTGAGTGGAGAAATGTAAACAAATTATATAAATTCATCCCCTTAGTGATAGGTTTTCCCGTTTATAGTCAAATATTTTTGGGGGTATTTTAGCTTAACGCTGTATCCCGCATACAGCAAGGTGGGCATAGGTAGACTTGGAACTTAGACTTATGCTACTCATATCAACACACTCTGATCCTATTAAGACAGTTTCGTTCCCTTTTTTCCGCTGTGTTTTTAGGTATTGCGGGTTAAGTGGCGGAGCTCAACGCCGCACATTGTCTCGTCACCAGACATATTCGGTAAAAGTAAATATTTTGATTCATTTACGTATTAAAATCAGTAATGCCTACAAAATATGTAAGATGAATATTACGCAATGTAAACGTTACAATTGTTTAAAGTCATCACGATTTGTGTATTACATAGTTATTTGCATTGAAATGGCAACTGTCTTTTGTCCTTTGAAACTACATCTTCGAGATTGCTTATTCAGTATAAGACAGCATTCTAATGAGTAATGGTATCAGTTTTAAGTTAAAATATTATATAAAAATATTTGACTAAATAATAATAATATTTTTTTAAGGTTTTTAATTTATGGTTTTATCTTTAATAAACCTTAAATTAATTAAGAGGTCAGTCGTGGCGCACAAGTGAGTGACTGTAAATGTGACAGATTGTGGGCTTAATTACAACACGAGGGAATGAAATGTTAAATATTTTCACTTTAACCTTTAGTGTCGAGGCAATGCCGCGTTAAATTCCGCCAATCATCTTGCAATGGCTCCACAATTCGGCGTTAAATGGGAACAGCGTGTCTTAACACTAGATTCCCAGGTTCCCTCCACCTGCTATGGTATAATTAAATGAGATTCAAAAAAAATCTTAAATATTTTGCTATCATGCCTTCTGAACTTTGTACTAATTTTAATGAGTCTTGTTTTGTGCTTATACTTATTGTCTTGTTTTGTGCTTATACATACTAAAAATATTTCATTAATATATTTCATATACTAAAAATATTTCATTAATATTTCATTAAAAAATTGGGTGAAAAAAAGTGAAACAATTTTAACTAGTTCGTCTCTCTCATGATTTCTGGGAAAAAGTAAAAAGAATAACTAAAACTGTAACTGAAAACAAAAAACTAAGTATCAATCAACACTAAATCATATCAAAATAAGGATATAAGATGAAAGACACTTTACTGTGAAGGGCTCTCGATCAACGCCATCTGTCTTCACTGAGCGTGGACGACCCTCGCTGGTCATACATATTTATGTAGGGGATGCTTGGACTTGGTTTAAGTCGATAGCTATGTATGTAGAAATTATATAAGAAAACAAGATTTTATATATTGTTAAATACTAAGGCCAGTCGTGGTGCTGGGGCACTAAGTGTGCCTGTAAACGCGACTAGTTGTGGGTTCGATCCTTCGGATTCGGCGGAATGGTATTTATTTAAATTTATATTCCCATTTTCTTCGTTCTGGCGTCGAAACAAGGCGCGGGGTTGAGTTCCGTCACGCAATGCCTCTAGAATTCGGCGGACAGTGGGGAACGGAGTATGTATGCGAGATGAGGACTGATGTATGCGAGATACAGCGTGAAGCTGACAGATAGATAGAAGTCACAGTTTCAAAATCGACTTCATATTCCTCTGTTTCTATAATTAAAAAAATAAACAACACCAAAAAAAAGTTTATTCTGCCAGTATCATTACTTGGGCTTACAATACAATATTTGCATACTGTCACGTTCAGCAGCACGTGTCGCGCTGTCGCTTCACGCGGATTATATTTATTTACAATTATTTAAAGCTATTTTGCAATATATACAACATAATCTTAATTTTATAAAAAAAAATACTCATATTATTAACATTATTTATTTAGGTTTTTCTCTTATCGTTATAATCTTTGTAGTGTTTATTTCTCATATTTGTCGATAACTTACATTAAACACTTTCTACCGATTTCGTTACCAGAGCGAGGAAATATGACATTTAATTTCCTCGAGTTGATCTAACTCATAACATGAATAAGAAAACAAATAATTTAGCGAACTATTAATAATTACAGAATTAAATTAAAATCAAAAAATCAGCTTCACGCTGTATCCCGCACACAGCAGGGTAGGCAGAGGGAACTTAGTGTTAAGACACTCCGTTCCCCACTTTCTGCCAAATTCTGGAGGCATTGCGTGTTGAGGGGCAGAACTCAACGCCGCGCTTAACCTCGACACCAGAGCGAAGAAATCGAAATATAAATTTAAGTAAATATTTCATCTCCTCGAGTGGGGATCGAACCCACAACCAGTCGATTTTGCAGTCACACCTCGTGCCGCTGCGCCACGACTGGCCTCTAATTAATATTAATTACAGAATATTATTATAATTATAATAATACAAGAGGCCAGTCGTGGTACAGGGACACAAAGCGTGACTGTAAAACCCATTGGTTGTGGGTTCGATCCCCACTCGAGGAGATGAAATATTTACTCAAATTTATATTTCCATTTCTTCGCTCTGGTGTCAAGGCAAAGTGTGGCGTTGAGTTCTGCCTCTTAACACGCAATGCCTCCAGGATTCGGCAGAAAATGGGGAACGGAGTGACTTAACATTAGGTTCCCTCTGCCTACCCTGCTCCACGGGAATACATGTCCTTAGCCAATCTAAAAATAATACATAAACAACATTAAGCAATTATTAATATTACCAAAATAATTGTAAACAAACAATAAACTTATTCAAAATTCTTAACCAGATGGGTCCCTTTCATAATATAATAATTCTGTAACAAGCCACCTGATCTTGATTATCAAAGAACTCATTGTACTGAATTTAATTGGACAAAGGCTATAAAATATTAAGTTTAGTCGAGGAAGTAAATTAAATTCTGTAATTATTACAGAATTCTCGGAAATATTTGATTATAATTCTGATAGTTGTTGGTTCGATTCCTACTTGGGTACTTTTTTCACATTTTTTATATTTTTTCTAGTATATCATTACTACTAAGATTAACATAACCCTGAGAAGAATTTGAACTGAGCTTAAACACGTTACAATTGAGCCAATAAAAACAATACTAAAAATTGCTTCCGATATAACATTTATTCACACCGGTGTCAAGGCAAAAGCTCGGCGTTGAGTTCCACCACTCAACACGCAATGCCTCCAGAATTCAGTGAAGGTGCAAAGTGTCTTAGGTTCTCAGGTTCACTCTGCCTACCCTGCGAGATACAGCGTTAAACTAAAATAAACTAAAAAAAAAAACATTTTATTTACAATATTAGTTTATCGTATTGGAATTTAATACCCTCATGCATGGGCCAATGACTCTACAACCATATAAGCTTATGTTAACTTTTTAAGCTTTATTTTTTCATATCAACATTTACATCCCATGGATTAATACATCATTAACTATACATTTCTATTAGTGATGTAATGAATGTCATATTTAGAATTTGTAAATTAAAATGCGAATATGACTAGTAATCTGTTAATTTAATATTTAGTTTTTTTTTTTCTTATAGGAAATTATTAATATAAATCGGAAAGTTGAGGCTTTAATACAAAAATATTTCTATTAAGAGCTTAAATTACACTCTAATAATAATAATAATAAACCATTACAGGCCAGTCGTGGCGCAGGGGCAAAAAGTTTCGATCCCCACTCGAGGAGATGATATATTTACTTAAATGTATATTTTCATTTCTTCGCTCTGGTGTCGAGGCAAAGCGCGGCGTTGAGTTCTGCCACTCAACACGCAATGCCTCCAGAATTCGGCAGAAAGTGGAGAACGGAGTGCCTTAACACTAGGTTCCCTCTACATACTCTGTTGTGTGCGGGATACAGCGTGAAACTGATTTTTTTTTAAAAATCAACATAGGAATCGAATAAATTTACATACAACTAAATATTATTTAAAAAATATATTTTTTCTCATATTTAAATTCACAAAATATTAAAAAAATGTGTGAATAATCGCGAATACGAATAAGTCGTTACGTCACTAACTCCTATGGGGCGTAAATCGAACCTACTACATGTTAATTAAGCGTATTACTCCATATCCACATGACCTATTTTTACCCCTCACAACGTTATTTTACTCATTTTACCCCACGAGGGAGACAAGCTAAAGCGAACGGTTTAGAAGAATAAACTTAATTAATTAGGAAATTATTACCCTTTTTTAATTGGACATCCGCTATCGGGCTACATTTTTTTTTATTTCCTATTAGATATTATATATGATAAAACACAGGCTTGTGTCAACTTTTTATGGTTGGGGGGTTGAAAAGGGTTGAAATTAATATAATATTATGTTAGCTTATTTATTATCTACATATTAAATTAAAACGACAAAAAAATGTATTTCGTATATTATATTAATAAAGCCTGTTATGGTGTTCTTGGCGCAGTGGGACCTGGGTCTGGCTGTAAGCGTTAAGATTGTGGCTTTAAACTAAACTCGGACAAATAAATTACTTTTATTTCTTTAATGTTCTATAATAACACAAAGAACGGCGTTCAGTTCTTTCAAGTACTCATCACACATTATCTCAAATTCGGGCAAAAAGCCACAGACCGAGAGTTTTAACGCTGATTTATCTCTGGCCACACTGTTTTACAATAAAAAGGCATATATCTACTTTTAAAATTTTCAAGTATATTGCTTGTTATTCAAATAATCCTTATTACTATTTAAGTGGGGAACGGAGTGTCGTAACACTAGGTTCCCTGTGCCTACCCTGCTGTGTGCGGGATACAGCGTGAAGCTGACTATTAAAAAAAAAAAGTAAATTAACATTGCGTAACACTATTATTTAATAAATTTTTCAAAGCCATGCCATTTTTCAGGGAGCTAGTAAAATTGAAGTTTTATTCAATCAAAAATAGTTAAGCGCTTTAGACTCCCTCTAATTTAATATACATTCCGTCATGTTCAGCAAAAAAAATCTTATTAAGAGCCTCCACTACAAAACTAAGGTGGATATAATTTGATATATTCCCGTACACTGATTTCATTCACTTACGTTACTATCCTATATGAATTTACAAAAAAAAATGTTTTTTTTTTTCAAAAATATTTCATGTTTATTGAGGCCAGAGAGGTAAATTTGACAGGTTGTGGGTTTGAATATCACTCGAGGAAATGAAATATTTATATTATACAATAGGTACCTAGTGATAAATATTAAGACTAAAAACTAAACTAGCTTCACGCTTTATCCCTAGCGGGGTAGTTAGAGAGAACGGAGCTCCAAACACTACGGTCTCGACATACCTCTTTCACCTCGTCCACTGTCATCAACCTCTTCATATTATACATGCCATCCAGGGAGTCCTCATACTTTTTACGTGACCTTCCTCCAGTATCTTTGATACAGTGTTTTCGAAGGTCAACCGAGGTCTCCCACCTCTCTTACCGCTCAGTTTTCCATGATAAATCTTTTTTGCCATTCTTTCATCACTCATTCGTTTGACGTGCCCAAACCAACTGAGCACGTACATCTTCATTCTCATCGTGACATCCTCACTAGTACCTGCCATTCTGTGTATCTATTCAGTTTAGCTGACTCCGGATATCCTACGAAGAGATCGCATCGCCACGGCATTCATCTGTCTTACATTCTTCTTCTGTAATACCCACGCGTCGCTACTGTATCAGTGTCGGTACCAAAACTTCATTTGTGTTTCACCGTCTCATCAACGCAGCTAATTCTCCGTTAACTCTGTTACCGGCAGCGATACGCCTTTCCACATCCATCTCGTATCTTCCATCTCTACTGAACATACTTCCCAAGTATACCACTTCAGTCACTTGTTCTAATATCTTACTATTTACACTGATCTCGCATTCCGCCCTTTCTTCGTCTCGGTAAAAATCAGAAGCTTTGTCTTATAAAAATCTCGAATCGACTATTATATAAAATTACCTGAAATCTGTAGAATTAAAAAAAACGATCAAAAGTTTATATTTTTTTAATTAAAAAAAAAAGAGCTTTCTTACTTGCTTGTCAGTTAAATGATTTAAATGTTTCCGTTTAGGCATTTATGTAAAAATTGTATTTAGTCAAACGTCGTTGTCGCATATTTTCTGATTATTATGTATTCCTATTGTTGAGGCCAGTCGTGGCGCAGGGGCATAAAGTGTGACTGTGACTGGTTGTGGATTTGATCCCCCACTCGAGGAGATATTTATTAAAAATGTATATTTTCATTTCTTCACTCTAATTTGGAGGCAAAGTGCGGCGTTGAGTTCCACCACTTAGCCCTCAATGCCTACATAATTCGGCGGTATGTGGGGAACGGAATGTGTTAATACTAGGTGCCCACTGCTTATCCTGCTGTGTGGAATAGAGCGTTGATTTGATTTTATTTGATTTTATTTTCCTATTGTTTTTTTTTTGGGCTTGAAAGAAATTTCTAATAAAAAAAAACACATTACCGCTAAAATCACATCCCAAAAAAATATTTACAGGAATAAAAAAAAAATAGAACCCGCACTTACCACAGGAGCCAATCTCAAAACCAATACGGCCATCAACATAAAACTTGAGTGGCGTAAAACATAGCGCGTATCCCTATCGCTTATCGAACACTCGCGCAGTTAAAACGCCGTGATGTTCATTGTTTATATCAGCCAATTAGTGGGTTCGAAGTCAACGATAACTTTTAAAATCATATTTTTATAGTCGTATAAAGTATACTTCAACAAAATATATTTATATTTATAGTCATATAAAATACTCCAGCGTAAAATAGTTTGATTTTGCTTACGTTGGTACTTAAAGATTTTTGTTATATCAACTTGAGTAGAAGTTGGTTCGTAATTTTAAGGTTGTTAGCTGCTATTAGTGCTGGAAAATAATTGAAGGATCCAATTACTAGCAATCTTGGTTTCTTATTCTAATTATGTTTTAAGTTTATTAGAAAATGTTTTGTTTTTTTATTCTATTATATTTGTTTTTCTTATCTTCACGAATATCCTGCATATAACAGGATAGATAGAGGGAACCTAGTGTTAAGACATTCTGTTCCCTATTTTCAGTCCAGTTTCGAAACTTTATATGTTAAGTAACGGATCTCAATGTCGTGCTTTGTCTTTTTACCAGTTCTTATTGTTGGCTTACTTCCCTTTCATTAACTTTATTTTGCAGATTCACGCTTTCACCCACTTGCATCTTCTTGTAAGAAGAGTTCGTAAAAATACATGTCTTTAGAAAGCGCTGAAATGAAATTACTTAATTCCCCAAATGGAGTTCGAACTGATATATCTATGTACAAAAGTGCGGCGTTAAGTGCCACCACATACCGAGCCTCAAGGCCGTCCGTCGTTGAGCAAGCATAAAAAGATTTACACAAAAAAAAAATGCGTGAAAATAAAGTCCCCCACAATCATTTATCTAAAATTGAGGTTAGTAAAGGAAATAGAAAACACATGGTGGCCCTTAGACCCTTGGCCCTGCCGGAGATAAGTTCGTTGATTCAATAAGGACCAGCTTTTAAGGTTACAGCTTTATTATTAGATTTTTGGTAGTTTATTTAGTAGACGTTGAATTTGATTGTCTGGACGCGAATTTAGGCAAAAGTAAGATGTTTTTTTTATTTATTATGTTTTTTTTAGGTTGACCCTGTATCCCTCACATAATATAGTAGGCAGACGGAGACTTGGGAACCTACTATTATGACATTCTCTTTCCATAAAGACTGAGACTCCATACTTCCGTTCTCCACTTTATGCAAAATTCTCAAGTTAAAATTCTTGTTACCAGAGCGAAGAAACGAAAATATTATTTTTTTATTAAATTTATTCTTTCATTACTATCGAACCCACAACCAACGCGACGCTTATGCCCCTGTGACTAAAGCGAAAAATTTTTTTAGTTGCAAACTGGTCTCTAAACTGCCTGGTGCAGATTGCAAAGGATATTTTTGTATAGAATTACCATTTATCGAAGAACATTATCTATATATATTTTTTAAAGGCTTTATTTAACATTACGGTAATCGTCACTGACTATTTTTTCGGTCCATACTCGTAATTACTTTGGACACTTAAAGTATGTCATGTCACAACTCGTAAGTTATTTCAGGCAAAAGCTATGAAAGAAACGAAAATATAAATAATAGTATAATTAGTAAGAAACTAAAGAAATTGAAAATCATTTTATAAACAAATTTCTATATGAAGCAATATTTATAGCAGGCCAGTCGTGGCGCAGAGGCACAAAGTGTGACTGTAAAATTGACTGGCTGTAGGTTCTATCCCCACTCGAGGAAATAAAATATTTATTTACATTTATATTTTCATTTCTTCGATCTGGTGTCGAAGCAAAACGTGGCGTTGAGTTCCGCTGCTCAGCACGCAATGCCTCTAAAACTCGGCGGAAACTGGTGAACGGAATGTCTTAACACTAGATTCCCTCTGCCTAAATCAGCAAATTAAATCAGATTCACGTTGTATACAGCGTGAATCTGATTTAATTTTTAATTTTAATTTTTTAGTTATAGATTTGAGTCGCAATAGGGGCCCGAATTATTTTGAAATATTTGAATTTTCTGATCGACAAAATGCGGCGTTAAGTTTCGCCTCCCGTAACTCATGAACCAAGTAGATGAAGATATTTAATTTTTCTGTTACAAATGAATAGTCAGCTTTGTTTTCAAAATGAAATTATAAACATAATATTTTATGATAATCTCATAACATTTGATAGCAAAAATGTCAGTAATTAATCTTACCCTTTCACGAGCCGTTAGCGTTCGCGAATAAAAACGAACAACTTTCATCTTTCAACTTAAATTTCTAGCCTCATTAACTAAGAATATTAACAAAGTATAGAAACTTCTATGCATAATTAATATTTAAATTTAAAGTAATTAAGGTGCAGTCGTGGCGCAGCGGCACGAAGTGTGACTGTAAAACTGACTGGTTGTGAGTTCGATCCCCACTCGAGAAGATGAAATATTTGCTTAAATTTATATTTCCATCCTCTCTGGTGTCAAGGCCAAGCGTGGCGTTGAGTTCAGCCACTCAACACGCAATGCCTCCAGAATTCTGCAGAAAGTGGGGAACTGAGTGTCTTAACACTAGGTTTCATCTGCCCATCCTGCTGTTTGCGGGATACAGCGTGAAGCTTATTTTAAGTAATAAACTGTTGGCGCAGGAGCACAAGCGTGTGGCTATAAATGTAAAGGTTGTTGGTTCGATTCTCACATGAAAGTAATATTTTTATTGCCTCTCTGTGGTAACGAGTCACAGCGCGGCGCTAAGTTCCGCCACTCAACTCAACTTTATAATTTATCAATTAACTCGCTTATAGTTTTTTTGTAAATGTCTACAGTTGAAACATGATGCTATAATACTCCGGGCATCACATTCTACAGATTTTTTTGAGAAATTCTGTATCGAGTGGCGCAGCTCAACGCTGTACTCTGTCAGCCAGAGCGGTCAAATTTAAACAAATGTCATGACGTCATTAATCTCTATATCATGTTTACAATTCTATCAGTTTCAATATGTTTCAGTCGTAGGCCTCGCCGCAACAGTAGGTCCCCTTGTTACGGAATGTATTACAGCTCCATGTCGACAGCGATCGTAAAACTTTATGAACTTAGGCTCTTAATCTATCTGACAAAGATATGATACAGAGTAATATTGTCAAAATAATCCAAGGATTTACTTTTTTAAGGAATATTTTTTTTTATTATTTTCGTTTGGCCAGTCGTGGCGCAGAGGCAAAATACATATAAATAATTTAAATTTTTATTTTAATTTCTTCGCTGTGGTGTCGAGGCAAAGCGCGGCGTTGAGTTCCGCCACTCAACACGCAATGCCTCCCGATTTCGGCGGAAAGTGGAGAATGGAGTGTCTTAGTAGAGATTTTATATGTTTTCTAAATAAGTATTTTTCTTTCCTAAGTGTGGAATAACACTTTAAAAATGTTTAAAAATATTTAAAAAGTATTCTCTCTTGCCAAACGATAATTCTTAGTAATTATCCTTGGGTAGCGGAAATTTGTTAAAATTTCCCTACGGTGATACTAACAACATAAATAAGTTATAACAAGCGTATAAAAATTTAAGCTTGATGAGAACGTATGGCTTAGTGGTCAGAGCGCCTGGTCGGTTTCCAGGTGGCGCGGTTTCAAGCCCCGCTACGTTCAAATTTTTATACGTTTTCTAAATAAGTATTTTTCTTTCCTAAATGTGAGTTTTTTCATATGTTTTTAGCTTTACTATTACAAAACTAATTTATTGTACTTATAAGGTCTCCTACGCTAATAAATAGCGTCCAGTTGTATCCCGCATATGGCAGAGTAAATATAGAAAACGTAATATCAAAACTAAATTTCCCACTTTCCTGCTAAATTATCGAGATATTGCGTTTCAAGGGGCAAAAACCTACAACACACATTGTATTATCACCAGAGCGAGAGAATAAAAATAACTCAGTTAAGAATCGAACCCGCAACAATCGCAAATATAGGTAGATGAAATTTTGAGAAATAAAGATTGTAACTATAGATAAAAAATGAATATATGTATGTATTTTGGAGATTGTTAAGCTGTATCATTACTCTGTGACATAAACGCTGAGATTTCAATAACGACATCCGATACGTGATTGCTTGAAGATGTTCTATATAGCGCTGTTAAGTGACAGACTGACTCGGCGATTTATATGAATGTAGTAAATTAAAAAATACATTGTTCTAGACTGTGGTGGTCATTGGTTCGATTCCCATTCTAAAGAATGAAGTGAATTAATAAATTATGTTTAAATTATTGTCACTACTCCACTTTGATCAATAAAACGCGGCGTTGAGTTTTTAATTTTGTAAGGAAATCATGGCGCATTGTAAGACGGTCGTGGGTTCTATTCCCAGTCAGGGAAATGAAATAATAACCATTTTTATTTTCTTTTTAACTTTAACGTTTGAAGATCCTTTCATACAAATTTCATGCGTCAAGAGTGAAACGTCGAAGAAGAACAATATTATAGTTTTAACTTATTTCCGAATTATCAAAACGTTATACAAAACAAAATATATAATGAAAAACAAAATGTCGATTTTATTTATTAAATTGCATAATATTCATATATGTAATACAAAAAAAAAAAAATTAGCTTCACGCTGTATCCTGCACACAGCAGGGTAGGCAGAGGGAACCTAGTGTTAAGACACTCCGTTCTCCATTTTCTGCCGAATTCTGTAGGCATTGCGTGTTGAGTGGCAGAACTCAACGCCGCGCTTAACCTCGACACCAGAGCGAAGAAATGGAAATATAAATTTAAGTAAATATTTCGTCTCCTCGAGTGGGGATCGAACCCACAACCAGTCGGTTTTGCAGTCACACCTCGTGCCGCTGCGCCACGACCGGCCTCGGCCTTATGTAATACTAAATTTACTAAATAAAACACTTGACTAAAATAGGAAATTTATTAAAAAAAAACTCCTGTACAATCTTATGTACCAATAAAACAAGAATAAGAGATCAAAGAAAATAAGAAGAAACAAATTCTACTAATAAATAAACTCGAATAGACACAATAAGGGCAAGGAGTACCTAATGGCCCCGAACCTTTCGATGAATGTTTAACTTCAAGTATGGAACTGCTAGAGTTGTTTTATAGCAAAATAATTATATATTTATCAGCTTCACGCTGTATCACGCACACAGCAGGGTAGGCAAAGGGAACCTAGTGTTAAGACACTCCGTTCCCCATTTTCCACAAAGTTCTGCAGGCATTGCGTGTTGAGTGACTACACTCAACGCGGCGCTTTGCCTCGGGACCAGAGCAAAGAAATGGAACTATAAATTTAAATATATATTTAATTTCCCTCAGTGTGAATTGAACCCGCAACAAGTCACGTTTACAGTCACATTTTGTGCCTCTTTTTTTAAAGAAATTTTAATTCTTTTGAACGTAGCGTTATATGAATCCGCGCATCCTAGAACCGGGGCCTAACACTAAACACGAGGATTTTGGATTCAATTTGCACTCGGAGGTGTCAATTATTTCCATTTCCCTATTCTGGTAACAAGACTATACACGGCCTTAAATTCCGCCAATCTATAGATAATAGAAAAAGACAATCTTAAAGAATGAGGGTAAGTAGTGAACGGAGTGTCTTAACACTAGGTTTCTATATACTCTACAGCAACTGCTATATGCGGGATACAGCGTGAAACTAAAAAAAAATATCAAAATAAAAAGTAATATCAACTCAATACTTACTTTCTTCCACGTCTACAGAGATAGTCACTGATGAGGTCAGATAAGGCACAGTCCTCGTATTTATTGCACCGACGTCGGACAAATGTGGCGAACTGTTTTTTTGTTTTTCTCTAATACTATTAACTCTGATTAACTATAGTCAATGCTTTTTCAAGAGTAAATGATTAGCTATCAATCTTTTGTAAATGAGATATATAAATAAAAATCAAGTTAATCGGCTTCACGTTGTATCCCTCACACAGCAGGGTAGGCAGAAGGAACCTAGTGTTAAGACACTCCGTTTCCCACTTTTCGCTGAATTCTGGAGGTATTGCGTGTTGAGTGGCGGAACTCAACGAGCTCTTTGCCTCGACACTAGTGCGAAGAAACAGAAATATAAATTTAAATAAATATTTCTTTGTCTTGAATGGGGATCGAACCCACAACAAGTCGCATTTACAGTCACACTTTGTGCCTCTGCCTCGTAAATGTAAATAAGATATATAAATAGAAATCAAATGAAACAGCTTCTAAATGAGATATATGTGTGTAGCATATAGCAGGGTAGGCAGAGGGAACCTTGTGTACCGTTCTCCACTTTCCGCCGAATTTTCAAGGTATTGCATATTGAGTAAACTAAACGCCGGGATTTTTGCCTTGGTGCAAGAGCAAAAAAAATGAAAATATTAATAAATAATCATTCATTCTCTCCAGTGGAGGTCGAACCCACAACCGTCGCGTTACAATCACACCCATCTGCCCATACCCCACGACTGTCTCAAGGTATATATTTTAACGAAAATAGTTTTATTAATGTTACTTAGATCAAATTATTAAATAACTTAGCATTTTCAGATATTATCTTTTTTAATTTTCCCCAATGTTTAGTAAAGTGAGCAAAGGCAAGCTAAAAATCACGGCTGTGGTACTCAATGTTAACCTTTCTATAATCACATCTAGAAAAATAAAAGAAGTTAATTTCGTACAAAAAATAGCAAAAACTATGCATAAATGCTCGAATCTTTTGATTGCGTTCATTTAAAACCTTATTTTTTCTGTAATCTTTGATATTAATTTCAGCTTGATACCTAAACGCGATCTGGAGATAAATGATCTTGACAGACGGACAACAAAGCGATTCTATTAGAATTCCGTTATTCTCTCTTAAGGTACAGAACCCTAAAAATGAGATAGAACTAAAGACTAAAACACCTAACCCTAAAATACCGAACTAAGATATTATACCATAAATTTTACTACTAAAATTCAAAAGCTCATTTCTTCATCAATATGCATCGCGTCGTCCAGTAAACGTGAATTTACATTTACGATGAATGTGACACGGTTCCGGAACAATAAAATCTTTATGGCTATTGCCTCACATCGCCTTTGTACGTTGATCCTGGTTTAGAACCCTATCGAACTATGCACGAGTTCCAAATAACTAGGTGAGATTGAATTAATATTATCTATTATACGCGATCCTTGTTTACATACAGATACCGTTTAGTATATATATATATATATATATATATATATATATCAGCTTCACGCTGTATCCCGCACACAGCAGAGTAGGCAGAGGGAACCTAGTGTTAAGACACTCCGTTCCCCACTTTCTGCCGAATTCTAGAGGCATTGCGTGTTGAGTGGCAGAACTCAACGCCGCGCTTGGCCTCGACACCAGAACAAAGAAATTGAAATATACATTTAAGTAAATATTTCATCTCGAGTGGGGATCGAATCCACAACCAGTCGGTTTTATAGTCACACTTTGTGCCGCTGCGCCACGACTGGCCTCAATGGTTGTCCTACGGTTTAGTATATTTTATATATTTTTTTAGTTTCACACTATATCCCGCACATTACTAGTTGTTATGTACAGAGAAAATTTAGTGTTAAAACATTGCATTCTCTACATTCCACCTAATATTCGCGACAGTGGGGCGGAACTCAACGCAGCACTTACATAGGTGATCGAACCCATAACCACCGCGATCACATTTTAAACCCTCAACACTATAACATTACATTAAAAACAAGTTTCAACCAACATTTTCAGAAAATCTAATCGATCCATAGAAAAAGACAAAATGGCCTTATAAAATTGAATCCCCAACACGGTGGTCTGTGCCCGATGCGGTAGTTCCAAACTATTCGTATCTTGATCCGTTACCGTAAAGCGGTACTAATTACATTGAGGATACTCTGACGTGGCGAGAAATTTTTCATTTTCGAATACGTTGCATGAAGCTACTATGTAGTCTGACTGTCTGGTTTTGGAATATTAAATTGTGAGACATAAGAATGGATATTATAGGTAAATGTTTTTTACCTATATTATCCATTCAAAACACAAATATATACCTATATAAAAACAAATATATACCTATATAAAAACAAATATATACCTATATAAAACTCTTTGGTTACTGAGGAATAAAGTACAGTTGAAACTACGTGATGCAGAACTCTAAAATTTGGCAAGTATATATTTCATATTCTAGAATGAATTCTTAATGTGTTTAGTTTTTCCTGTATTTGTCATCATCAGGAAAAGCCATTCTATATTGTTATACATTTTTAAGGTACCATCTCGTGGATGCAAAAGAAATACAAGTTTCACGGTAGGCATAAAAATTAGTATTAAGATAATTCATTTCCAACTTCCTACCCAATTTTCGAGACATTGGGTTTTAAGTGGCGGAAATCGACGCCATCAACCCACACTCATCGCGTTTGCAGCCAGACTTTGTGCTGCTGCACCATGTTGGACATATAGAAAAATTGAATTAAATATTACGTACATAAATATTATATGGGGCCAGTCGTGGCAAGAGGTGTGACTGTAAAACCGACTGTTGTGGGTTCGATCCCCACTCGAGGAGATGAAATATTTACTTAAATTTATATTTCCATTTCTTCGCTCTGGTGTCGAGGTTAAGCGCGGCGTTGAGTTCTGCCACTCAACACGCAATGCCTCCAGAATTCGGCGGAAAGTGGGGAACGGAATGTCTGAACACTAGGTTCCCTCTGTCTACCCTGCTGTGTGCGGGATACAGCGTGAAGCTGATTAATTTTTATTTTTTTAAATATTATATGAGGCACAAGGGTGCGACTGTACACGCGACAGTGGTTTTTTTGGGTTAGATTCCAATGAAATATTTATTATTTTTTCTTCGCCTTGGTAACGACAGACGAGACTTCAGAGTTCTACGGTAAGTGAAGATTGAAAGTGTCTTAACAAGAACGGAATTTCTTAACACCAGGTACCCAAATTCACTCTACTTACTTTGCTATATTCGGAGTACACTGTAAAGTATAAAAAACATACATATAAAAAAATATACTGGTATAAAATAATAATTGGAACAGTTAAAATGTTAAGTTAAAATGGATCCCTTGCAGTCATGCACATTACACTTACATTTTGCTATAAAACACATTAAACATTTTAATTAAATAAACATTCAAAATCGAAGCAAAACCAGGCTACACAGCTAACTTACATCCATATCACTAT
This sequence comes from Heliconius erato x Heliconius himera, assembly GCA_013421005.1. Classification (NCBI taxonomy): domain Eukaryota; kingdom Metazoa; phylum Arthropoda; class Insecta; order Lepidoptera; family Nymphalidae; genus Heliconius; species Heliconius erato x Heliconius himera. The sequence continues at coordinate 12,113 of JAATLQ010036374.1, read as the reverse complement.
CCCTAATAAAAAGGGGGGAACAATACGTAATGGAAGTCTAATCTGGTTACATCGTCATCGACGCCGATGATTGCGCTGATGACTGTACGAGGAGCAGCAATAATCCTTTTAGTTGCGTCTGACGGAAAAACTAGTTAGTACTAACTTGATATGCGCCTTAATGATTGGGTAACTGGCTTTTGTGTGTAACGTCTGTGTGGATTTGAAATTTTTCAATTTTTTTTAGATTCACATTGTGACTTGTTTAGCAGGAGGGAATCTGGGAACCTAGTTAAGTCATTGTGTTCCCATTAAGACATTTCCGTTCTCCACTTTTCGTCAAAATTTGGAGGCATTGCGTGTTGAGTGGCGGAGCTCAACGTCACGCTTTTCGTTACCAAAGCGAAGTGAGACGTCGCGGCGTCGGGCTGTAAATACGATTTTGGGGGTCGATCCCCGTCGTTAAAATGATTATTTTCAAGTTATCGTCTATTTTTCGCTCTGGTATTTAAAACGCGGCGTTAAGTTTCGCCACTCAACACGCACGCCTTTAGTGCCAAATAATATTTTATACAAAATCAATGCGTATATATTTTACAATTTATTTATTTATTCAAGTTGAAGCCAGTCGTGGCGCAGGCGTACGACTGCAAATGCTACTGATTGTGGATTCGATTCCCACTTGTGGATATGAAACATTTAATATTTTCATTTCCTCGTCCTGGTAACGAGTCAAAATGCGGCGTTGAGTTCCACCACTTAACACGCAATGAATTCAAATTTCTGCGGCAAGTGGCATCTATTCATGGGAACGAAGTGAATTATCACCTCGTTCCCTTTAATAGCTTACCCTGAGATGTGCGTGATACAGCGTGAAGCTAAAAAAAAGAATAAGTATAAAATACATATTATTAATTATAATACAGTAGGTATTCTTAAATGAGTATATTTGCACCCGACACGGCGCGGGAGGGAAGTGTCGCCATGATTTACGTCGCTTGTTCACTTGTTCGATGCTAATCGTGTGCTAAGCAGTCGCTTGATTTATGATGGCGGATTCGAATATAATTATTTTGTGATTTTTAATACATATGTATGTCGTCTTGAAGCTGTATCCTGCAAACAACAAAGTAGGCAGAGGGAACTTAGTGTATAGACACTCCGCGTCCCCTATTTACCGCCGTATTGTCGGTATTATCATCCAGGGGCATTTGTCGAATGGCGGAACTCACCTCCGCTCTTAACTTCGAAACCAGAGTGAATAAATTAAAATAATAAATATTTAATTTCCTCGAGTGGGAATCAAACTCACAACCAGTCGCGGTTACAGCCACACTTCGCTGCCACGACAGTATGTAATGTAAAGTTAAACTCATAGGCGGAAAACTTAGAGCGGAGTGTCTTAATATTGGGTTTCTTCTGCTTAGGTAACTTTATAGGGGACAAAACGTGAAACTGAAGAAGCAAAAAACCCTATCTTTAAGCAATCACAGAAATAAGAATTCTACTTATCGCTTTGTTTAACCAAAACAAGATAATAAAATTATTATATATTCCAAACCCCCGAGTGGGAAAAGAACCCACAACCTGTCTTATGCTTATGTCCCTTCGCTATGACTGCCCTTATTTTATTTGTAAAACAAATCTTATTCTTTAAACAAAAGTTATAGTAGCATTGTAGTCTAATAACTAAATTTGAGTACTTCCCTAACCGTATAAAAGAATATAAAGACGGAGTGATCGCGCCTCGATATACTGAGTTAATGGGCCGTGAAGGAAATGGGGCGAATGTGCTGACCAAAATGTATATATAAGTAAGAATATATGTTTCTCATAGTATTATAAGTTATTTATTTATAGCCAGACGGTGTTTTAATAATGTCTATGTGGGAATTTAGTGTTAAGACACTCCGAATTCTGGAGGCATTGCGTTTTCAGTGGCGGAAATCAAGGCTGTACTTTGCCTTGATACCAGAGTAAAGAAAATTGTAATATTTAATATAAATAAGTTATGATGTTTATTTATTATATTATTATAAATTATTTATTTATAGCTAGATAGTGTTTTAATAATATTAATATATTTGTGGTCTGTAGGTGTGTTTTGATATAAATGTTACGGGTTCAATGCCTGTTGATCATTTAAACCTTATTACTACTAAATTTTAAATAATATTTTCAAAATTTGAACATTAATGTAAATTATAATTTACTACAGTACTGTACTCAAAATATAATATTAAAATATATAGTGTGGGTTCTATTTATATCAGAATAAGAGTTTATGTAGGATTTTTTTTATTCTGTTCCTCTGTATAAACGAAGTGCTGCGTTGAATGTCGTTAGCGTTACGAAAAACCGTTATAATATAACGATTATTATCGAAAATAAAATGTCTATTGTTTAATTTTTTACTGTTTATTAAAAATAATAATTATTCGAAAAGTAAGTAAGAATATGTTATCTAATTTTACAAATTACATATTATGTGAACAAATTTATTTTTGAATTATGAAATATCGCGACTTATGATTCAAATTACGATCCTCTATATTATTCTTGGATCTATTTTTACTGTAGTATAAATATACCACCGGTAAGAGCCATCATTAGGCCTAACACCCATCTATTTATTGGTGAAAAATGTATATCTAAGAGGTGTTGGACACATCATTTCCTCTTCCGCAGAATCCGTCTTAGTCAGTTGACACCCTTTTAATTTATCAAGCAAAATGTAAAAGAAAATTTATCGAAGCATTTTACGAAATTCTTTAATATATTATTTTATGAATAATATATATTTTTTATTCTACAGAAATTTAAAGTGTTATTCCACGCTTGGGAAAGAAAAAATACTTATTAAGAAAACGTATAAAAAAATATTGAAGCCGGTCGTGGCGCAGAGGCACAAAGGGTGACTGTAAAATCGACTGGTTGTGGGTTCGATCCCCACTCGAGGAAGTGAAATATTTATTTACATTTATATTTTCATTTCTTCGCTCTGGTGTCGAGGCAAAGTGCGGCGTTGAGTTCTGCCACTCAACACGCAATGCCTCCAGAATTCGGCGGAAAGTGGGAAATGGAGTGTCTTAACACTAGGTCCCCTCTGCCTACCCTGCTGTGTGCAGAATACAACGTGAAGCTGATTTTTTTATAAAAAAATATACAATATACCGCTGCCTTAAAATTTTTATACGTTGTCTTATTAAGTATATTTTTTTTTTATTTAAGCAGAACTTTATCTGTAGTCATTTCGCATATACTCGTAGCAAGCAAAAAGGATTCCAATTTTAAGATACTCTGTTACCTAGGCACAACTAAGTTTCCGAGATATTGTGTTTTGAGTAACGGAATTCAACGCCACACTCTTTTTTGCTACCAGAGCGAGGGTATGTCAAGCAATTCCCCTGAGTGAGCATCGAACTCATAACAGTTACGTTGCCACGTAGGCACTGTGCCACCTTGACAGTCTAACTATAAGCTATACAGAATTACATAATAATATCAGTATATACGACTAAGACAAAACTCCCACAAAACCAGCAGATAAGCAAAAAGATGAACGACTTAATCCCACTGTGGCAGTATGAAAATTCCTTTGACGCTACGTTTGTCTTTATCGTTGTGAATTTTCAACTGTCTGGTTACTTGATACTTCTAGTCTAATTTTGTTTATTATCTTATATAATAATATTTGACTGTATAAAAAAAGCTCTTGGCTTCGATTTGCACTTAGAGAAATGAGTTATGTTTTGTTGTTCAATCTGTTAGTGTTGCGTCGGGAATAGAGTGTCTTAGCACTAGGTTCCGTCTCCCTTCCCAGCTATATTGAGATCAAGCGTTAAGCTAAAAAATATCTGTATATTGATATATTATGTCAATTTTCCATTTATTACTATTATTATTTTTTCCATTTATATATTAATTTACTTTCCATATAATCAAATCATAAAACGAAGTAAGAACTAAATGATGTAATAAGGGAAAAAACGCTTTTATTATTTACAGCGACTCAACAGCTCAGATGTGCGCGCCATTGAACATTGTGACCTGCGATATTTCCTTAACATACAGGGTGGTCCTTGTGATTTTCTTAATGTCCTATGTTTAAGGAAAAAGTCTAGTCTATGGTTTTTACGTGTCAGACATAGGTTAAATTGTCGTATTGGGTGAAATGTAAAAATATATAAATTATCTAAAAATTTTAATTTCTATTTAATTTTAATTTCGATTTTTGAAATATTGTGTATTTAGTCGACGACCTTAACACAGTTATTTTTCTTGCTATCACAGTAAGGAAACAAATTATTCCCCAAAGTGGAAATAGGCCTCACATTCTTGTTTGGTAAGATGAAACATCGAGTTAAGTTAGAATATTCCAATTGGGCGGAAAGTAGAAAAAACCGTGAAGTATCCGAGCCCAATTTTTATGGATATCATTTACACTCTTATCTTATATTAAGAAGATAAAAAAATATATATTTCATTTAATTAATAATTTAATCCCTAAAATAAAACATACTGTATATAGACAAATTGAAAGCAATGAAGTCGAAAGCGTAAGTTCTCAATCATTCAAGTTAACGACAACTGTGAAGAGGGGTTGCTCTAAGAATAGCTAAAATCTTAAATAGATGCGGCAATTTCAATAGTATCATAGAGTATGACTCATAAATAATAATAAAGTAAATATTAATTATTGAATTATAATGATTAAAAACAGGTGTTATATTACGTAATTAAAATGTTTATTTTACTCGTACATCAACCTCATTTGTGTGTAATTCTTATAAAAAAATATATTTTTAGTTATAATGTGATATTTGAGGCCAGTCGTGGCGCACTGGTACGAAGTATGACTGTAAAACCGACTGGTTGGAATTCTGCCACTCAACAAGCAATGCCTCCAGAAATGGGCAGTACGTGATATCTACTCGTGCTCGTGCCCCCTATTTTTTATCAGTTCTGATTTTCTTATTTGTTCTGATAACCTAGAGTATATAATATTTTTCATCTGTTGATTTAGATGTAGTATATGCCTAAATTACTAAACTCATTAGGTTTTTTCCAAAAAGAACTGTATGGTTTTTATAGTTTTACGCTGTATAACAAGACCTCTTCTCTATTCTATAAGCGAATTCGAGATAGTGCCTGTTTCTTACCTAAATGAGAAAATAAAAATAATTATTTCCCGCGTATGGAGAGGAGCCACAACTATTAGGGCACGTATAGTAAACGTTTCCCCACACCGGTACGATGACCACTCTAAATGTAATAATAATATGTATGTAATGTAATTATAATATGTTATAAATTATTTTTTAGCAAAAACACAAACCGACTTCAAACAATAAACAAAAAAGTATAAAATAAATTAACTTAACATATAGCAAAGCGTACTTTGATTTTGTTAAAAACATAAATTAAAGAAAGATTATATAATTTTGAAGTCGGTGCCAAGTAAAACAAACAGGCTTAGTAATTTGAAAATGTAGTAAGTTTGTTATAGCATTAACTTCAAAGATTACGATGAATCGAACATCTCCTTTTTTTTGAAAGTCAGTTAAAAATAAGATTACCCCCTACAAAAACCCCACAAAATAAAATTAATTTACAAAGCCTATACAGTAAATTGAATTTAAAATATACCACATCCATATATCTGGTGCATATAGACTTATCTGTTTCTAGGAGCAATAACAACTTAATAGTGTAAGAGCATGTGATTGTCGAGCGAGCCGCCTAATGGCGACTCTTAAACAATTTACCTTGCTTTATGTCAATGTTTTTCCTTTCTTTGATTATTGCTACAATAGTTTTTAGAAATGTTTAAATGTCTGTATTTTCCGTATAATTAAATTTCACATTTTTTTATTATATATGAGAGTGTTGGTAATCGATTTTTATTAGATACTCCACTATACGATTTGAGGTAAAACCGACTGGTTGTGGATTCAATCCCCACTCGAGGAGATGAAATATTTACTTAAATTTATGTTTCCATTTCGTTGCTCTGGTGTCGAGGTTAAGCGCGGCGTTGAGTTCTACCACTCAATACGCAATGCCTCCAGAATTCGGCAGAAAGTGGGGAACGGAGTGTCTTAACACTAGGTTCCCTCTGCCTACCCTGCTGTGTGCGGGATACAGCGTGAAGTTGATTTATTTAGATTTTATGTATACGATCCTAGTCTAGTTCAGTTCAGTAGTTTAATAATGGCATTTCAAACGTACCAGTTACAAAAATTACTGTCCAGCCAGTATTATATTGTATGGAAAGTACACCAAGAAGTTTGTACGATAAAAAAGATATAAAATAACACAATAGAAGAATGCATGTTTAAAAGATCCGATTAAAATACTGCCATCATCTATAATTCTAGTCCTCTAAAAAAATATCAAAAATGCCTATGTCTAGAATTAGTTTAATGCTCTGAAAATATTTGTATTAACAAAAAAAGAATTTCACAGTCAAAAGTGATGTAACTAAAAAAAAATAATATGAACCTAAAATGTGGTTAGGAAATGTAGACAATCTCATTAATCATTATTCTTTTTTTTTAGCTTAACGCGATATCCTCCTATCCTGACCTACTAATTTTGCTAGTTCTACTACAACTATACATGTGAAAGTTTATGAGAATGAATGTTTGTTCCACTTTCACGCAAAAAGTACTGAACAGATTTAGGATAAAATTTTACAGTTATTTAACTTATCGTCGTTGCTCATGTGAAACCGTGTATATTCACTTCACTTCACGCTGTATGCCGCACACAGCAGGGTGGACAGAGGGAACCTAATGTTAAGACACTCTGTTCCCCAGTTTCTGCCGAATTCTGGAGGCATTGCGTGTTGAGTGGCAGAACTCAACGCCGCGCTTTGCCTCAAAACCAGAGCGAAGAAATGGAAATATACATTTAAATAAATATTTCTTCTCCTCGAGTGGGGATCGAACCCGCAACCAGTCGGTTTTACAGTCACACTTCGTGCCGCTGCGCCACGACTGGCCTCTCTTCTATTATTATTGAATTCATAAAAATCGATCTGAGACGTCCTAAATATATTACATTCATGTCAAAATTATTTAGATCTTACATTATTAATAAAGCACCAAATATAAATATTAAAATACACATAAGCTATTGGACAAAAGGCAGAATCCGTCTGATAAACTTTATGTCGCCTTTTCACAGTTACCTTTTGTCATACGTGTATAAACGAATTGAAAGGCTTTGTGAGCGCTGCGGTTAGTTCACGTCATTTTACTGTGAAATTCTATAAGCTATTTCGTGGTGTTCGCGTTGCTGATGGTGTATTTGGTCTAGCGCAAAACTTAGGTACTAACCACGTATATAATTTTTTATTAAGTATAGATATATCCTAAAAATATTCTGATAAGGTAAAAAAACATTTTCAACTTGAAATAATTAAAAAGAAAAAAAAAATGCCGTTTTAAAACTAATTTTTATTAACAAAATATTTTTTGACAATATTGAATTACTTGACGGAAATATTTTTTTGTTTAAATTATAAATATTTTTATTTATGTTAAAGATACATAAACATATATTTAAATTCTTAAACTATTAATTTGATTAGTTATAGAGAATGTATTTTACTTTCTGTTTTAATATGTTTAGTCAACTTATTGTTAAAATACTCTCTTCCATTTCCCATTTTAAAGAAACCAAATTAAATATTGAGGCTAGTCGTGGTGTAAAGAAGTTCCCATTCCACTCAAGGAAGTAAATTATTCTTCGCTCTAGCGCCGAAGCAAAGCGCGGCGATGGGTTCCGTCCCTCGACACGCAACACCTCCAAAATTCAGTTCATCATAAAGTGGAGAACAGTGTTCTAATGAGTACCGGAGTGTCTTAACGCCTAAGTCCCAGGTTCGTTCACCCTACCTCGCTATATCCAGAATACAGCATAAAGCTAAAAAAAACGTATTCAATATAACATCAGAAACGAAATACCTCATGTTAAATGTTAATCCCGTTGTTATTGACAGTCAGCCCCAAACTGTTGTGACGTTACTTTGTGAATAAACAACATAGCACGGTGCCATTTGCACGTAAATCAATCCAAATATTGAAAAATATCCAACACCAATGCACTTTAAAACTAAAAACAATTTCAATCTCAAATTGAACAACTTACTCGATCGATACAAATGTTTTCTTGCTATTTTATTCTTCTGCGGCTTCAATCTTAGAGTTTTTAAACTTTTCAATAGATTTAGAATTTTATCAATTATTTACAGCGTTTGTCTCATCATCATTACCACTTCAGCCACTGTATATTGCTGTGCGTCCACAAATATTTTACAAACTTTTTCTTTATTTGAATATATATTGTCTGTTTTCATTTTAATGATTTATAACAGCAAAATAACCAAATTCTCGTTCAAACTTCATGAAATTGACATCTATTTGAGAATTAACTTTAACCATTACTTTAGCATCAGGAAAAAAGTCGTCATAACTATAATTTTACTCTGGATTATTAGAATTTGTTACACCAGTATTCATTGTTTGTCCTATAACTGTTCTATTCATTTAATCGTCTTCATACTGAGCCTATTCGCACCTTTCTCTTTGGATTTGAACCGAGTGTGGCGTTTCATAGTTTTGGATATAGTGTATCATCGTCTTTCCTTGCTTCGTAAAAGGCTAGAAGAAACTACTGAATGTAACTACTATTTGTATACCAACAAAAATAAAATTATCAAGGAAGATAAAATTAAATTTTGCATCAACTTATATAGAAGTATAGCTGATATCACTGATCTAATTTCTCCAGAGTTACATGCTTCTGTGAGTATAATTTTGTACAATTATATTAACTAGATATCAATCGTGGCGCAGGGGCACAAGTGTACGACTGTAAACGCGATAGGTTATAGGTTTCATACGCACTTGAGAATACGAACTAGGTTCCCAGGTTCTCTCTACCTACCGTGTTGAGTGTGGGATACAATGTGAAGCTTAAAAAATATTTTCCATAGAAAATATGAAAAGCACACTATATCTGTCTATTTTTATTATTTTATAATATTTTACAGTATAATCTTACCTTTTTTTCAGATGTTTGTTAGTATTGTATGCAGTATACCAAAATTGATAATCAATATTTATCACGTACTTCTTGTATTAGAAGGTGTAGTAAGTATCTTTTTTATTTTTCGAATTCTAATTAATTTAAAAATATTATGAAATATTGAGGCAAATCTGCTTATTAAAAATTGCATTGCAGTGATAGCACCTAATTTTGCTTACATGTAGATCTTAGTTAGTCTCTCATGTCGTTTACTAAAATAGACAAGCAACTCATCTTAGAAATACCAAAATACTTTCCAGGAGGATTAGGTTCAAATTTCCTTACGTTAATTTTTTTTTCGTTTCCAAATATTATTCTGTGTTTAGTGGGTTAACTCTGAAAATTGTTTAACGCCATGTTATTAAAAAAGTTATTGTGGTTAAATTAAGAAATAAATAATACTTTTTATCAATATAAATTACAAATGAATTAGAAAGATATATGAGTACAGATATTGAATATACAGTAATAACTTTTAGGAACCAGCAGAGTCCATCGGATTTCTTTTAATGCATATTTCTCACGTGTGTTTTCTTCTGTTTTCGCCATGCATACTTATTGAACTGCATTTAGTAGAAGTAGAAAAGATAAGGTGCCATTTGCTACATCGTCTTATTGAAGAAAAAGGTACTATTTTTTCGTATTTCTCTCTACGTACTTTATATTTTTTTCAAATTCACACTTACCCATATAGTGCGGTAGGGCGCAGAGAAATGCACAGTGTCGTGACACTCAGTTCTATATGATGCCTGCACTGGAGACATTGTGTATTGAGTGACATTTACTAAGTATAATATGTTTTTTAACTTTACGCTGTATACTGTATATACAGTATAGCAAGGTAGGTAAAGAGAACAGAGTGTCCGGTACTTAACCGGAGAGTCTCCACTTTCCGCCGAATTTTCGAGACCTTACGTATTGAGTGAGTGGCGGAACTCAACGCCGCGCCCTGTCCTGTTACCAGAGCAAGAAAATAAAAGTTAATAAATATTAATTTTCTGGAAAAGGAATCCGACCTACAACCGTCGCGTTCATAGTTATATTTTCAGTGATATTGCGCCACCACGGCGTATAGTTATTAATTTTGTATATATGCTTAAATGTTGTGCGTTTTCTATATAGATATTTACGAGTACATTGTCCTAGGGCAGCTTAGTAAGGCTGTCTTACTAAACACAATGATTATAATAAAGAAAAAGCGTGTAAATATTATGATGTAGCGTTAGAATGGATGTTATAACTAAACTATAATACCTATTTCGCTTTCAAATTTGCGAAAGATTGATAAAATAATAAAAAAGTTATATAGCATTTTTTGTATTTTTCGCAAATTATTTAGATTCACTTTTTTGTTTTATTTTACTGTCAAACTTATAGCCTAAGATCTCAGGGTCGCCAGATCTACGTCATTTTAGCAAAGCTGCAATTTTGAGGACTAGTAGTCTAAAATGTAGCTAAGACAGTATGCGTACTCACTAACTTGAAAGTGGGGCATTTCAGAGGTAGCGCCAAATATAAGTACATCTCATCTCTTAATCATAACTTCATATTAAACTATTAGTCCTCAAAATTTGACCTTTGCTAAAATGACGTATGTCTTGGGGCCCTGGGATCTCAATCTATTGTGATGTATTGTTACAGATCCAAATATTAAATCGGATATCAGTGATTTTCTAACATATACAAACATAAGGAATTTCGAAAGTAAAATATGGCGGTTCATACCGATGAATATAAGCCTACCCATAGAGATCGCAAGTATGTGCGCTTCTACTATGATTGTGATTATTAATTTCACACACTTGTATGGATAAAATACACGGAAATAAAAGTAAGAATCCTAATGTCTTTTATTTTTTCCTATGGTATATTTTAAATTGAGTGTTAATATTAACCGCGACTGGGTGTGCATTCGATTCCCACTCGAGGAAATAAAATATTTAATATTTTCATTACCACGCTCTGGTAACGAGGTAAAATGCGGCGTTGAGTTCCGTCACTCAGCACGCAATGCCCCCAGAAATCGGCGGAAAATGGGGAACGGAAGTGTCTTAATGGCCCCCTTTGCTTTAAAGCTAAAAATGTTTTAAAAAAGCTTTCAACTAAATAAATTTACTTTTTATTTACAAAACCACTGTGTCTTTTCCTCAAGACCTCAATGACAGTTCGAAGGGTATGGTTTGACGAGCTGGCTGCACATTGGTTTAACGATATACCTACTTACAAAGATTTGTCAAAGTCAAATTTAGAAAAAAAATCTTTGATCATTGTTTTATAAACACAAACAGGAAAAATTGGTTATGGTTTATGTTCAACCACAAAATCTGTAATTGTGCATTTAGTATAAATATTAACTTAATTATTATACACAAAAAGTTAAGTTACGCGGCCCAAACTGAAATTGCTAAAAAATTTCATCGGAATTACTTATTACTAGGAGAAATTCCCATTCGAGGAAATTAAATATTTAATATTTTCATTTCCACGCTTTAGTAACGAGTTCCACCACTCTACACGGAATGTCTTCTAAACAGGGTGTCTTAATACTAGGTTCTTAGGTTCTCTTTACCCACCCGACTATATTCGAAATATTATTTTTTGCGTCGCCTGCCTCAAAAAATTCTAGAGAAAAGAAAGAGCAAAGAAATCTAGTAAATATCACTACAATAAGTAAAAAAATAATTAATTAATTTACTACAATTATTCAATTAATCTACTAAACTGAGACAGTACTCTTATATGCGTATACGACCTTTAGTTTTTCTAAGAACATAACTCTTGTGTTTTTTCTTATTATAAACTAGCGGCCCGCCCACGGCTTCGCCCGCTTAAAATACATGATTATTGATTTAAGCAGAATTGATTGACAACTATAATAAAATAAAATAAATAAATAAATCAGCTTCACGCTGTATCCCGCTCACAGCAGGGTAGGCAGAGGGAACCTAGTGTTAAGACACTTCGTTCCTCACTTTCTGCCGAATTCTGGAGGCATTGCGTGTTGAGTGGCAGAACTCAACGCCGCGCTTAACCTCGAC